>JAGKTI010010688.1:0-27960 GCA_018397915.1 Birgus latro
ATATATATATATATATATAAATGGAGCTGTGATAGAAATTAAAACTAGAATTGCTGAAATGAGAGTGAAACTGATGATTAAGGGTAAGAGATGGGATGTTAGACTGATGATATACACACACATTCACGCATCACTGTGACTTTTACAAGCATCACTCTTCCTACAGACACCCCTTCCCCATTTATGCTTTGCCAGCATGTGGAAGAGTTAATTCTGGCTATCAAGTCTCACATCCCTCCAAGGAAAAAGTCTGGTCTTGCATTGGACCTAATGTAGACTGATACCAATAGAGATAGCCTAACCTGTGGATGTATGCAAATGATACTGTATTAATTTATTGTATTGAAAGCAGCTCATGTAGCCATGTCCAGATTTTTTTTTTATTGTAAATAATAAAATATTTGTTAAAGATGTATGCTCACGGTGTAATGGGTTTATGAGTAGGAGAGAAATTATATTGGAAGATGGTTTTAAGTATCTGAGGACAGTAATGTGCATAGGAGATGTAGAGTGGTCAAATTAAGGAAGGAAACTGGTTCAGTGAATGTTTTGATATGAAATAGAAGTCTGATTGCAGAAGCTGCAAGAGAACTCCATGAAAATGTGCTAGTGCCCACATCAATGTATGGGTGTGAGGCCATGGAATAACATTAGTACCAGATCAGAGGTGAGAGCATTACTAATGTTAAGGAATACACAGTATGTGGTGTGTGCAGTTTGGGTAAGTGAAAAGTATAGAAAATATAGCTATCAGTGAAAGATGTAGATTATAGAAGGGTAGAAGGCAGTTTGTTGAGATGGTATGGTCACATAGAAGAACAGATGTGAATAGAGTGACAAAATAGGTACCTGGTATTCATTACTGTATACCATTCCTGTATGAGTAAGTTTGAGAGCAGGAAGCAGCATTCAAGTCCAAGAATAGCCCAGATGGACATGGTAAGTGAATGTGTGAACACGTGTGGCATGGATTGTGAAAGCTCAAATGATGAGTGAATAGATGTGTAGCTCATTTCACAAGACATTCTTTGGTAGTTCTAATTTTGTCATTTCATGTTCTTGTTTTGGATCTCACCCACCCCATGTGCTAGTGGGAAATATGGTTGGGATGATGATGATGATGATGATTGAAATTGCATTATTAGTTCAGGATCTCTGATGTATAAAGGATTTAAAATTCAGTGATGTTTCTCTTTACAAATCAGTACCAAATAATGATGAGGTACCGGTAGTTTGTATTCGTAACTTACTACAGTAGTTCCTTTTAAACCAGCTCCTCAGTAATTTAACCCATTCTGTCAGGTGACTTTTTTTTTTCTCCTCAGTCAGGAAACAAAAGCACGTCACACTTAAAATTCTCTCATTTAAAAGAACATTTTGCCTTCATGCTTCATTAAGTGAGGACTGATTGTACAGTAGTGGGTGAGGTAATTATGGGTGTAGTGGTGTGTGTTACTGATAACTGAATTAGCCAATGGATGTATTGGTAATGTGTATGATGTTGCAGCATGCTTGCTGTGGGACAGACAACTACCGAGACTGGGAGGGCACCAGCTTTGGAGAGAGCGTGAAGGGTGTGCCCGAGGCCTGCTGTAAGGAGAACACACCTGACTGTGGTGTCGATGTCTTCTCAAAGCCAGAGAAGGTAGCCAAGCCAGCTCAAAGAGTATTTTACCAACAACTGTTGATGTTGATATATTTTACTAATATTTTTGAATACTGCTGTTGAGCATTATCATGAGCAAAAGCTTACTAACAGTTCTGAGTCAACACCATGTCTTGCCTTTATCTCATATCATCCTGAATGTCAGGGAGCATCATTCCTTCTCATACATTTTTGTTGTATTGTTCATAGTGTTATCATCTAAAAAATTTTCATGTAACACCTTCCTTTGTCACAACCAGCAAGGAGATGTTGGCAACCTTTTGATCATGCTTGTTCCTGTAGATTGAACACTGTGTGATTGTGCCATTCAAATATCTGGGATTGTGTGTTACCAATATACAAACTGATTCGGAATCTTGTCTGAAAGTATAATTTTCTTGGCAGAAATGTTAAATTTCAAGGCAGTAGTCCACTGTTATATCCTTAGGAGAGAAAAAAGATTATGATAATGATGATGATGATGATGGTAATGATGGTGATGAATGCTTTCCAAGATTCACACAGTGATATCAGTAATCAAGCCAAGCAAACTCCTGCTGTGTTCTCCAGACTTGATGGTGATGAGACTCCCATGTAGTGTAAAAAGTCACATCGTGCAGGTTGTTGGAGATGAGGGAGGAATGTTAGAAGCTGATGGAAAAATGAACTCCAGAAGCGCATATTCAAGAATAGCATAGTAGGACACACGTTTGTTAGTGTGAAGGAACTTGTCGGTAGAACCGTTCTTTTATGGCGTCCCAGCTAGTATGTAACAGTTTGCTGGCATCAGATATGGTAACTCGATTAGCTTATGTTAAGTGAATCTTACCTTTTACCCTGATGTTTAACTTTTAATGTCATTAACTTATATCAAAGGCAGTAATGAATTTTAGAGGAACAGTATCTCAGTTGTAATATTACATTTATATCCTGACCTGCCTGTAGCTTGAGTCTGCAGTTCAAAAACCCAAGCTGAGGCAGCCATTATGTGTTTAAGTAAAGTATGCTTGCAGACGTTTGCTCCCTTATGGTCCAAACTGATAAAATATGTGGTATACCTCTTCAAACACAAACAAATGTAGCCCTTACAGCACTTTCACTCTAACCCTTTGAATCTGGGAATGTCTCTCATTTTATTCTTTACATCTCTAGCTGGTTATATTTGGCTTGCAGTAGACTTTTGGCTTGGAGGTGTTGGATAATAGCCTTAATACACCTTTCATGGCTACTGATCTTTCTTGAGTTTAATAAAATAGGTAGTGACAGGGGCATATGCCATGAGGTGCTTAGCCACAGTGCTCATCTCTGTAACGTAGGCCTTTGAGCACGTGGAGGGTTATTCACCAAATATCCTAGGATACAAGGACACTGCATCATTAAGTCATCTAGAAATAGGAAGAATAAAATATTAAGTATGTCATTCTGATTAAAGGAGTTTATATGCACAGTGCTTACTACAGACATCCCTTTCTTATTTTCACTTGGCTGGCATGAGGAAGGGTTAAATTCTGGTTACCACTCTTCCATATGAGGAAAAGGTCTCTTCTTGTAGTGGACCTCAAATGGACTAATTACTGTACAGAGTACAAAACTGTACACTTAAACAGGACCAGCTGTTTATTTTGTGATGCAAGAAATAACAGGAATTGTGATGGGGAGGGTATCCTTCAGGATTCCAGTATTGTAGTGGGGTAGTATCATTCTTTGTCTGGTCCAGTTAGTATTCTTGGACAAGAGGTATACATGCAGTAATATTACATATGCTGAGTAATGATAATTTTCAGTTGTTATTGCGATGTTAAGTGTTTTATTATACAAGAAGTTATTTCTTTAGATTGAGCTTTGTTATTCCAGTTGACTCCTTCCTCTTTCTGTTCTTCCTTGTTCTGTTGCACTTCTTCCACAAACTTCTTCATCGTGCATCACCCCATTGAACCCTGATTTCTTCTGCCTCATATTATCCCCCCCTTACCCTGTCCTACCTCATCCTATATCACCCCAACCCACCCTACCCACTCCTGTCTGAGTCTCACCTTATCCCACCTGACTCTGTCCTGCTTCACCCAACATGACCCCAAGCCATCCTACATACTCCTGTCTCATCTTATCCCACACTGCTGCAGCCTTTTTCATTTCATCCTCATGCTGCTTCATCCCACTCAACCTACTCTTGTCTTACCATATTCCTATTTCATTTTATATAATTCTCTCTGACATTCCTTGTACCCACAGCTGGCACTGATCAACCAGGGCGGATGTTTCGACAAGTTGAAGGGTGATGTAGAGGAGAACATCACCATCCTGGGCAGCGTTGCTATTGGCATCGGCTTTGTACAAGTGAGTTGATGTGACTCTGTAGTGGTGGGGTGTAGTGCTAGAGTTTATGTAGTGTGGCATGTACTGTGTAATGGTTGGGTAGTGGTTATGTACTGTTCATTCACTTTATGGAAGCAATATAACCCCTGCCCACTGATGCATCACTGACCAGTCACACCCTAGGCATACTTCAGTGCAAAGTACAGCACCTGGGTATATTCGACTCAAGTATGGCTGTAAGTGATGATAACCTTCCCTGTTATCTAATGATTTTACCACATACCATCATTATTTATATCCACTGTGGTGATAAACTACAAAAAAATCAGAAGTGCTTACTAAAAGCTGGAGTGAAAATATTGTGCACATTACAGTCAGTCCTCATTATAATGAACCTCGATATAACAAATTTCAGATTTAAGGAATGCTTTGGAGCCCACTGAACTTTCGTTGGCCATTCTGGACAATGATTGTTAAATTGGGAGCATCATATGGCCTTTCCAAATGCCACTGAGCCCACTGAATTGTTTTTCAACTCTACCGAATAATGGTCATTAAACTGGGTGCTTTGAATGGCCCTTTCAAACAGAAATAAGCTGCAAAAGAGTGAAATTATAGACCAGATTAGTGTAAAATGGGTATAGTTTTCATTTTTAGCACTAGAATATGGTATTGTACACATTTGCTTTTAAACATGAGCTTGAATTCCCACCTGAGGGAAGTGGGAACCCTCACATTTAATGAACTTTCAACTTTACTGAACTTGGCTTCCTCCAGATTAGTTCATTATAGTGATGGTCTGCTGTATTTTGCTTATGCCGTAGGTAACCTGCCAGCTCCTTGGAGACCTAAGGGTGTAGCAGTAGTAATGTATGCAAAATTTTTCACTCTGACTCTTAACAGTCATTTATGACCCCATTTGCATCTGATGTATTACACCTGTATTACTATGGATATGAAATTGGTACCTGGTAAAAGCATTGGAAGAGAGGGAGGTTTAACTGCACTCAGAGCCAAAATTGTGCAGATTATGCCTAAGAACTTTCCATTGAAGTATTTCAGGTCAGTGACAGTGTGTCAGTGAGCAGAGCTTGTAATGTCTCCAAAATGTGAATTAGCAGTATTTGTGTGTTGTGAACATAATAGTGTTATAGAGTGCCCCATACATGATGCTCCTCTTTCACTCCACCAGGTGTGCTGTGGGGATGGCTTTATCAGAGTTATCAGTGTCTAACTTGTTTAATTTGTTCATTTCATACTCATACTGTCCCATGCACACCCATAATGGTGTAATGTGGTGTGCAGATGAATGGTATTGATGTACAGCTTAGTGTAGCATTAACACGACTTTGTTAATTGTGTAGCTGCTTGCTATGCCCCTTGCCACCTGTGAGCATACAGGAAATTGGGTTTTGATGGCAATCATTCTGATAAGTTTGGTATACCTAGTAGGGTATAATGTGGAGCAGCACATAATACAGCAAGTTCTCATTGTGGGTTCATCTTTTATGTTCTTTTTCACTTTTAAGGCCATGTTAGATTATGTGAAATTGCCTACTAAAGTTTCATTATAAATTATGAAGCTGATGTGACAGTTACCCAAGGTTATAATATCAGTTCTTTTGGAAGTATGTATGTTTTAGAACACGTAGTGAGACTCTTATTAAATTTGTCAAGTGTAGGATGTGAACAAAGAGTATTTCATTATCCAGTTTCATCAGTCAGAGCTCACAGCAGAATACCTTGGCATGGTATAACTACTATATTTAGGGTAGAACAGTCAGGGACTAAAGTTTGCCCAATATTTCACCTTTTCTGCTTCAGTCTTTCCTTTGCCAGCTCTTATTCCATAGCTGAGACATGCTTGGTGTGTTTCACTGCCTCTAGATGATTCTCTACCCATAAATGATTCTCTGATTCTGTTAGGGAGGAAAATGACAGAGATGCCTTTGGTATGAAGTAGACACAGTAGAATAGTACAACTTTTGTTCTTTTGTGTACAGCCCACTTCCTCATATCCCACTCTTTGTACATCTGTTCACTCTCTTTGTCCCTCCAAATTCCCTTGTTCGTATCTTTCTTTTCACCATTGTTTTATTGCATTTTTTTTTAATGTCTTGGACATTGAGTATAGACCCATTAGTGTGTTCCTGAGATCCAGCCATCATACATGCACACATCTTGACATTTCACCACCTCAGTGCCAATACCTATCATTTGAACTGAATACATACTAGAGATGTCTTATTCAGGACTGCTGTGATGGTATTAAAGGAGATGTTTATATGACAGGTAATTGGGTCTTGTGTCTCTACCTGTCTGTCTGTAGCCAGACACCATAATCCCATAAGGGGTGACCGTTTGTCTTTGAGTTAGTTTTTTAACGGGGAGGGGCACTAACCCTTCGCCAACCCACTTGGCCACTTGCTGACATGTAGGGAACACATATGGGTTGGTTATATGGTTACCACCCTGTGTTTTAAATGGTTTTCTGGCTTTCAGGAAACAATTTGGCTATGTCACTCAATATTAAGCCATCTGAAAATGAAAGAAGAATAAGAAAAAGTGACAGGAAAGATGGGAGAAATAGGAAGATAGGAGAGCAGACAACAAAATAAGAATGATAAGGGTGAAGGAAGAAGAAGGCAACATTATAACAAGTGGGTGGAAGATCAGTTAAGTCTGTTATAACAGTATTTAAATCATCAGTGTTCCCTACTCCAGCCCTGAACTAAATTCTTATCCTTTCAGACACCAGATTTCTTTAATTACAAGTACTGTACTTGACAACCACTTGTTCATTCCTCCCCATTTTTAGTGAAGGAAGAAGAAGGCAGCATTATAACAAGTGGGTGGAAGATCAGTTAAGTCTGTTATATCTATCTATCTATTGCCAGACGCCTCAATCCCAAACGGGGTGGCCACAAACAAATCGCCTCCATGTCACTCTGTCCCCTGCCATTTCACTACCATGCTCCCAACTCACACCCTCTCTCTCATATACCTCTCCACTCCATCCCTCCATCTCATCCTCGGCCTCCCCCTCCCTCTCGCCCCTCCACCTCACTCACATACACTCTCCTCGTCAATCTTTCACTCTCCATCCTCTCCACATGCCCAAACCACCTTAACGTGTTTCTCCTAACGCTTCCCATCACGTCCTCAACCACACCACAATGCTCCTTCATTTCCTCATTTGTTAGTCTGTCTCTCCATGTGACTCCACATGCTCCTCTCAAATAACTCATTTCCACTGCTCTCACTCTTGGCTTCTGTCCTTCCAACAGGGTCCAAGCTTCACTTCCATATGTCAGAGTTGGTATCACAATACTGTCATGTAACAACTTTTTCACTTCCATGCTCACCTCCCTGTTTCGAACTAGCAACCTTCCTTCCCTGCTGTACCCTTTCGAGCACTTCACCCTCCAGACTACCATCCTTTCTCATCACACTGCCCAAGTACTTAAATTCACTCACATTCTCCATTTCCTTCCCATCTGTCTGTTATAACAGTATTTAAATCATCAGTGTTCCCTACCCCAGCCCTGAACTAAATTCTTATCCTTTCAGCCACCAGATTTCTTTAATTACAAGTACTGTATACTTGACAACCACTTGTTCATTCCTCCCCATTTTTATTGTACCTTTTACATTTTATTATACTTTCCCTTCTTTATCATAAATGTATGTTCTTTCATTGTACACCCTCTCCAGTAACACCACATTGCTTCCAGTACAGAGTGGAGTTTTGATTGCCATATTCTTAAAACTGAAAATGTGAAGGGGTAAGCAGTCTCTAGATTTCTGAGTCATTTGTTAAACTTGTAATGAGAACTGTACTTGGATTTCTCTACCTCTCCTGTTGGATGCTGTCTGTAGTATGCAGGTTAACCACATCTAATACTCATAAGTTTGCCATAAATGACCGTCAGAAATTAGGGATTTGCTTGGATACGCTGTCGCCCTCACTAGGATGTGTGCAGAGGGGATGCTGCTTTAAGTGAAACAAATTTAACCTCTTATATTTGGTGACTTTTTGTATATTGTTCCAGCTATTTTTAGATACTGTAATTTGATTCTTTGTCAGAGAGGTATTTTGAACAGACTTTATGTACTTGTTCACTATAGGTAATACATCACCACCTTGAAGGAGTTCATTACAAAATACTTCTGGTTCATGAGTGAGGAGTTAGAGAGAGAGAGAGAGAATTTTCTGACTTCTTAATACTTTGTAATAAATCTTAAGCAACTTTTGAACAGACATGAAAATTAAATAATCAACAGATTTTATAATGAAACAGCTTTAAGCAAAGCAGCCTTAAATGATGAATAACTAAGGTATTCAATAGTCACCACTCTTAGATAGGAAACAAGGCTGCAAACAAACAAAGTTCATGCCCAGACTCTCATACTTTGACAGAACTTATGCATATGAGATTTCTTTTACTTGTAAGTTCCCAACAGCTGTGGGAAATAAATAGCTGGTTTTGGTGTTTAAATTTCACCCTTATAGAAAACTGTGGGTGTACCAAGGTCAGCTCCAGTGTGGAGGCTTCTTGAAGGGTAGCATGACATCACATTACAGTAATTTGTTGTTTTGTTTGTGTTTTATTATTTTGCCACATATTATTATGGTTCAGTTGTCTATAAGATGATGGATTAAATATATAGAGCTATTGAATTTTTCTGATATGACCTCAATATTGTTCTCTCACACAGCTGATTGGAGTGGTGTTTGCCTGCTTTTTGGCCAAGGCACTGAAACAGCAATACGAGACTGTGTAGGCAACCCAGCACTGCTCATGAAACTTCATATTGTGTGCATAGTCATCATCATGTGTACATAAGGTTTTGTCCTGTGTACAGAGTGTTTTTTCATTTGTACAAGGCTTCATCTTTTGTATACATTAACCAGTGTCATGTATATAAGGCTTTATCTTGTGCGTGTATAAGTTCTTATCTTGTACATGCCTGGTCTAGCCTTATGTACAAAGCAGTGATCATAGAATGCACCATCATGCACACAACTCCAGCTGGCAGAGTCTGCAATCAAACACACTGACAGCCAAGCAAGTCAATAGAGGAGCCCATATGAATACTGAATCACTGTTTTGCTGGAGGACTGAAGGGCATTTAACATTCACATGGCAGGGAAGCTAACCATTGTCATTGGATTTTAAGACTCTCCTGTAACTGCCAAATTAGGTAGAAAATTACTTGTCAGTACATCAGTAAGCCTATGATCAGTGCCACTGTTGCTGATGATAGGTTATAAAGGTAATCTTGAATTCAGCAGTGGAGCCTGTTATATACAAACTGTTAAATCGAACTGTATGAGTTTAGTATCAGGACTTTTTAAGAGGGGGGGAGTGCAGAGGAGGGACACCTGTAGTCAAAGGAATTATATTTGGATGAAGCATATAATTACAGGAATGTACTTATCTATTGATGGGAATATAATTAGTCTACAATGATAGGATTTAGGCACAAATTTGCAAACCAAAGGAGCAACCTGCAGTATTTTATCAAGATCTATAGAAGTTGGCACGCTCAAAACTTTGGTAGGGTGAAGTGGCCAGGAAACCATAAACAAATTGCATTATTGTATTACCATTATTTCTTGCCAGCTCACTAAATAGATAGGCTAGGCTGTGTGTCTGTCACATTTGTAGACCAACTATGCAACCATTCACATTTTAATTAATTATTTTGGACACTGGTAATTGTAATCTCTGGTTTCTGTTTTGATAGTTGTCATATGTTTTTCTGGCCCCTTCAGCAGTGGACGAGGAGTTATTTTTAAATGCTTCAGGAATCATTCAGAATTACTGTAATAACTTTCTTAGTTCACAGTCACATTCTCTGCTTGTGAACAATAACCTGTGTCAGCCTGACCAGAAATACACAATAAATGCAACTCTGCTCCCTTGATAAAGTAAATGTGCAGGAAGGAGGGTTTCAGGAGGAGAGAGTGTTGTATCTTGAGCCTTCCTTTCTTCCACAGCATTGAATTATAATGATCCTAAATATTGTGAAAGCTGTATTTTACAGCATGGTGTATGTGATCTCTGACCATTGAAACTGTATTGAACTTATCTCAGAACTGCTTGAATGTTGATAATATAAGTCTTTACATTTAAAAAAATGGGGGCTGCTATCTGTTCATTTCTGGCCAGGCTTGTGGTCCTTGGATTTTTGCTATAGTTTTGAAGAGTTAACCTGATGCCACTCCTGGACACAGAGTTGAAAATTTTTGTGAGTGGCTGAAGGAAAAAGACTGGCTATTTTTTTAACCTTTAACTGTTGAAGTTTAGGAAATTTTTGCATTTTCCGCATTTTATCACCAGTCAAAATTTTTTTATTTGATTTAGCTTGTTTTGAATTTGGTCAGCACTTTGATTTTTGTACCAATTATTGGTGATTTTTTTGCTTACCCAGTAACAAAAAAAAATATACGAATAATTATAGGTAATATTTTGTTTATGATGTTGATTAATGTACTGTAACACTTTGTGCTAAGATTAGTGAAAAAAACAGTAATTGTTTTTCTTGACAACTTTTATGAACTTCCATTGTCATACAAATACCACAGTACCTAGCATTTGCAATGTTTATTTTTTGTAAAAGTAACTATTTCAGGTATGCTTTATTTGCAACAGTTTTTCATAAAGTAAAGGATATAATTCTAGAGTTGTTTTAATTGAATATTTTGTGTTGAAATACTCAAGATATGTGACATTACCAAGACCCTCTTACACTGGAGGTACTACTGGCTTCTGTGTACATTAGAGTCATATATTTCTTTACACTTCGTGAACTGCAAAGTGATGAGGTAGTGCTGTAGTATCTGGTGTGGTTTGATACAGTAAGTCCTTGTTATAAATTGCATTTTCTGTATTCCTGTCTATGAAGTTGACATTTAATTAGAGAGGAATGGCATCTTGTTTGATCGCTTCCAATAAAGCTAATTCACCAGTTGTCAGCAATTTACAATGTGAATTGTATTTGGAGCACACTTATGACCTATAACAAGGACTGCCAGTATAGCTGTGCCATGCTCCTATACTATGTACAGTATATGACCTCTGCAGTAAATGTCATTACTTATATGAATCTCATTTGTGAAATGCATTTTGCTGTTAGGTTCACAGTAAATTACAGAAATTTTGCCAGTTGACATTCAGTTGTAATCTGTAGAGCTGATTTGCTAGTTACTTCCAATTTGCAGTACTGTACCAGTTGCATGAAAAAGTTATGGTTTCGTAGAACATGTCCCCAGCTAATTATGAGGGCTGCCTGTACTAAAGGCATTGGCTCACCCTGTGGTAATGGTGGTGTTAGGGTCTTGGTAACACAGTGTGTACTGTAGAACAACCTAATATCACCCTCTCAGTATTCCAGTATAACAGCTTACAGATCACCCAATTCCTTGGTGGGAAAAGAGGTCGGGATGATGATGAATGAGTGATTGATAAAATTTTAACATTCCATTCAAATACTCTGCCAAATTATATCTTTTAGTATGGGTGTATTGTGCACTGAGCTTTTCAAGTGTATTTATGAGTGAAATACAGTAATGTACTTTTGTTGGGGGGATGGGGGAGATAAACCTGAAAATGCAACAGTAGTTGATTATTATAAGCAAAATGTTATCCATTTATAAGGTGCCAATATGTTGGCTCTTCAGTTACTTTATTGGCCTACAAGCTCGATTATGGGTGCAGTGCAGTACAGAGGTCTTGCTGCTTTATGCTGTGTGGGCCAATGCTAGGACACGCAGATATTCTTGAGACTAGAAGCAGACTTTAGACTGAAATTCTCAGTGTGTGACATCAGACACAAATGCACATCCACATTTCAGTGTCTTGGATTGTGTGTTTATAACACATGTAATGTACAGTTGTCTAAAGAATATAGTGAACTACACACAGGAAATAAGAAACTCAACAAAGAACAATGCTGCAACAAACACTTAAAGTTTGCTCTTGTCATATTTCTTTGCACAGTACTTCAGACAGTAATAGTTCGCTGTAAAGGTTATTTATCGTATTCCTTGCCTCACACCTCAGAGCATAGGTTGAAGTGATTAAGATCAGCATTTGATATACACACTGGTGCTGCAACATTCCTTAGTGCTGGTCAGTGGAGACTACTTTACGTGACCACCATATCAAGGATAATAAGGCAGTCTCTTAGGTTTCCATATGAGTGAAGCCCTGGTCGTGCCCTAACTTTGGAATCAGCCAAGCAGGCTGCTGGTTGGCTATGTTTGAGTTGGGAGTGAACTTATATTGGTATTGCAGCACATAATCTAATGCTTATAGTATTACATGTGCTGTTTGACCAGCACCATGGTAGCCATACTCAAGGTAATTACGATACAATATTTCAAATGGTAGTGCAGGTGTGAGGACTACGATGAACTGTACACAACGAGGGATACAGCTCAGACCATGCTAGCCTCGCAGGCATCACACAAATATTTAAGAGTCCAAGTGTCTTAGTGAACAAATGCTTTTAAGCATAAGTGACTGCATGTCCTCGAGAAAAGCAAAATAGCATTATAATAAATACAATACCATTTATATTGCCTCACATGCATCACCCTCAGTGCAGATATTCAAGAATCCAGGTGTCTCAAGTGAACAAATTCCTGAAGTAAGTGATGGCATGTCCTCCAGAAAAGCAAAATGGCATGATAATGAGTACAGTACCATTTATAATTACCTCCATGCTAGATTTGCTACACAACACGGCATCAGGTTCACAGACAGAGGAGCCACTTGGTGTACTGTACTCAAAACTTGTGGCATCACACAAGTCAAGAGGGCAGGATAGGTTGATTTTTAGCTCTTCTGATCTTGGTAATAAGGTTACCTATAAAGCATCTAAATATGACTTGTTATGCAGAATATTTTAGTCAGATGTTTCATTGTAAAGTACAGGGGCATTTTTTAATTTTGCTGCTAGATTTTTGTTTTTTTTTCATTATTATAGCAGACTTTGAGAAATTTTCATACAAGCAAGAAGCATTTACAGTTGAACTTACAGTGATAAGGATTGTATTGTAATTAAATATTATGTTTTGGCAGTGTTTGGTTTGACTGCTGTGAGTGCCAATGAGTAATTATTTACAAAGGCCTTCTGTTACTGAAGTTGAAATATTCAGCAGTTAATTTGTGAATGAGTGCAGATATATTTCATCATAAAACTGTTTTGAGTCACTAAGAGTAATTTGTAAGAGCTTTATATATAAATATATATAAATATATATAAATATACAGTAGATAGATAGATTACAGTGAAACACTTACTGGCATATATTGGAAGACCACCCCATCAATGTCTTGATTTAGGTTCATTTTTTGAGGAAACATTTTGGTCAGTACAGTACTAGTATTTCCTTTGATGTGTTCAAAGTCTGTGTGAAAGCAGTTGAACTCTTTCACCCTAATGATGTATTTTTCATTTTAGTCATCCTGCTGTCAGATAGTTTTACTTAGCTTGGAAGTGACTTTTTGAATGTAGGGTTCACATACATACTTCATTAACCCCTTCATTATTAGACATATGTCTGAAATGAATATAATCATTTTGTGACAGCTAGATTGAAAAACAAAATTGTGACCATTATGAAAAGTATGCATTTATTACAAACATTTTTCTGATTGTTTATTGACTACCTGGAATGGTGTAAAGAAAGTACCCTCTTTAAGTAAACAACATTTGTTCTGTAATATAAAAAAAAGAGATTGGGATGGTGAGCAAGAAAAGGCTGCAGTCCATTCAGCCCTTGAATCAGAGAACGTCTTTTATATAGTACAGTATGTTATTTTTGTTGTCTCCAGTCGATGTTCTTCAGTTTAGGAGAGACATTTTCTTATGGGAGGGGGCAATTGTAGCATTCTTTACCATTACAGTATGAGAAGTCTTTCTTACATTAAGTACAGTACAATCATCTGGTAATAGTCTGATCAACATGTGAAAGTGAGTTATTGCTGAGAAGGAGTTATTGCAGGACTTCAGCAGCCAGCAGTGGGTTAGCTCCTTGAATCTGATGACTTACTGTACATGTGCTGGTTAATTCCTGCTATCTTCAGATGAGTTTATTCAGCTTTGGGGAGATCTCTTGTAGTGAAGTGGTTAATGCAGGCCATATCTAACCCCTCCAGTTTATACAATTTTCTTCTGTGCTTAGTAAAATCATTTGACAGTAGCAAGAAACAAATGGGGTAATTCTTGAGCTGAAGTGATTAGCATACACACCATGCAATACTTGTTCTGCAGTAATATACCGGAAAAAAAGACAGGTACTGTACAGTAGAAAGTTACTATTTTTAATACCATTTTTTTTTTTCCTTTTCTTTTAAGCAATCACTCTTGGTTCAGATTTAGATCATAGTTTCTGCTCATCCTCTTTTCCTACCTCTGAGGGAAGATCTAGCCAGGGTTTCACACCAAACAAAAAGAAATGTTTTCTACTATTAAGGTGATAGTGTGAAGCTTTTGCCTGACTAATGAGGAACAGTTAGCAATGACACAGTTACTCATACAACCTAGAAATCTCCAAACCACCAACACAGGTCTTCATTTGGTGTAAAACCGTAGCCATGATTTCCATTCAGCCATGAATAGGGAGAGAGAGTGTGCAGAAACTATGGCTCTGGACTGTACCTCTTAAGACAGTAGTAGAAATACATCCCTTGGGATATCTTTTTCCTTTATGTTATACTAATATAAAAAAATGTTTAATAATAAATGTATAGATTATAATACAGTATAATGTAAAATCTTGCAGGTTAAGTTGCAGTGATCAAGACATTGTTGGGATAGTTTCCTTGCCTCTGTCCCTCCACTTCTGGTTGGTAGTTGCTGCTGTTATGCTTAAACTCAGTGTCTGTGGGGTAGGCTATTGGAAGGTGCTGCGAAATGTGTATGTTCAGGCAGAATGAGGGTTGGTGTTTGAGAGGGAGCAATAGGGAGAAGATGGCTGGTTCTTTAAACATGAAAATACCACACAGTGACATGATTGGACTGATTAATGATTTTCTTAAGTTTTACTGCACCTGGTGGTCTAGTGGTTAAAAAACATTTTAGATGGAATAATAGCCCTACCAACACATATGGGTTTGATGCCTACTTTTTTGATCAAGCAGTACCAATAAGGAAAGTAAGCTAGTCATCTGCTCTTAAATGTACTTGACTATGGTAGCCTAGCATCACGCCCCTGTATCTTAAAGGGGTTAGTAAGAGCCAGTCCCATGTTATAGGTTTGGTGGTACCTGTTTTACCTTTCCAGCATCCAACTTGTAAAGATTTTATATCTCAGTGCTTTCATTTGAGTGTGTGGTGTTTTCCTGTTGTGTAATCATATGGTTAGGTATCCATTCCTAGATCTCAGTCTTGTCAATCCTTTTCAAAGCAACCAATCAAATGGAGATGCAATGTCCATGTGAAATGTTGGACTTTCAGGCATGGAGGTGTGGTTGTGGAAGTGAATTTAACTGTGGAAGATACTGGTATTTAACAGAACTTGCTCTATTAAGCAATGTCTAGGAAGGACAAAGATGATTTTGTTTTATTATGTATGCAAAAGTGTGCAAATTGTTAGATGATTATATGGTAAAAAGAACTTAACTTGTGTACAGAAATAATAATGATAGGTGAGTGATTTTCATGTTTGCTCAGCATAGAGGATATGCATGAGTTGAGCCTTGAAAGCAGACAAATAACCAAGCTTAACTGACTGGAGAGTAGAAAGTTTGATGATTTTGTCAGGGAAAAGAAGCCTTGCTAGATGAGACACAAACCAGCTCACCTGTTTGGGTTCTTTTAGGTCCACACAATGCGGTGTATCAACCCTTTGGCTGCAGTAAGTTTCTGTGTGCTGAATAAAATTGTCTCAGCAGCTGGAATAAATCACAATGTTCTTTATTTTTGGTCAAAGTGTTAATTATGGTGTTTTTTTTTTAGCTTTTTTGGTGCCCTAGGACCTATTATTGAGCATAGTAAAATCATTTGAAGTTAGCTAGAATAAAATTCAAAGTAAAATTCAAAATAGGTACATTTTGCAGCCAAGGGGTTAACAAGTAATGTTAGCATAAATTAGATTAGGTATCTCAGTCCCCTGACCTAGCTTACAAATATCAGGCAGTGCAATATCTCTGAGTGGATCAGCGGAGCCAATATAGTGATAATGAATCTCATAAAACTACCAGAACACATGAGGGGAATTTAGGCAGTTGGGAGAGGGAGGTCGTAGTGAGCTGTGAAGCTGTGGCTTTCTTGTGCTCTCGTAGTGGCAGTCAAGTTGCTTTTATTTTTGAATCTCATAAAACTACAAGAACACATGAGGGGAATTTAGGCAGTTGGGGGAGGGAGGTCGTAGTGAGCTGTGAAATTGTGGCTTCTTTGTGCTCTTGTAGTGGCAGTCAAGTTGCTTTTATTTTTTCATTTTTTAACATCTACTGTATAAAGCTTTCTTATTGGCAGAGTAGCAGTATTGTATTTTGATATTCACAGACTGGACGACTGGCGATGACTGTTACTTTAAGATAAGATGTGCCAAAAAGTACATAAAAAAAGAGACAGGCTTGTGTTTGGCTCTGGCTGCATCCTGTTTGTTTGTAATGGCACACTTGACTTCTTTCTCTTTCCTTGTAAATGACAAGAAGCACATCTTTTGTAAAGATATACAGTAATAGTTTGAATTTTTGTAAACTTTATGGCTACTAGCTCAGCTGCCTAGTTCATTTTGTACCTTAATGGATGAATAGTGGGGTACCATCCCTTTACACACCTGCAGTATATCTTTTTTTTTTCTCTCTTCTTTTTATACACATGATGAGCCATTTTGGCCTTGCTGTCAAATCAAGCACTAAATACACCCATCAGCTACCCACAAACTCACAGAATATACACAAAATGGCTGGTCATGTGGTATCCCGCTATTGAGGAGTACTTAGTGGTGACGGGTCAGGGTAGTGGCAGCATCTTGTCCACTAGGGCCAATCTTACACTGTATGGTTGTTCAAATTACATTTACCATCAGTGATGGGCACTTCACATGAACAGTTTCCACTAGTTGTCATTTGTTAGACAATACTTTTTAGAGATGGGTTGATATGCTGTGCATCCCACTCACTGTTCGATTTGGTTATGTAATGAAACAGCCCAGTGAGGTGGATAAGGTGTTTGGTTGCAATGCTTCTCTGGCAGTAATTTATCCTGAATAATCAGAGGAATATTTAAAAGATTTTTTCCTCTGATGTAAGTTTAGTTTTTATAATGCTATATGATAGTACCATTAACCCCTTCACATTGATGGTTCACTACTAATGTGTACATAAGATCATCCTATGGTAACCAGAGTAAAAAAAAAAAAATGAAGGATTAAGGAGGGTTATATCTAATCCCTTCACAAAAAAACAAAAAAGACACCATGGTGTTGAAGGAGTTAATAGTGTACTATGGTTCTTTCTACACATATTTGCTCTTTTCTAAGTATGCCCTTTAATGTTATTTCCCCACCCCCCCTGTCTTCTCTTCTCAAACAAACTTTGTGTGTCCCTTCTTTGCATAATTTTGCTTCATTCAGTATACAGTACATCATTTTCCCTGTTTTGTATTCAGACTAGACTTTTGTGTGTGTGTGTATGTGTGTGTGTGAACTGTTGATCACTTAAACTGTTTAACTGCATTGGCTGATTATTAATACATTCTTTTATTGTAAGATGAATTCTTTAATATATCATGTGATATTCATGCAGTTAGCAAATTCCTTTAATTAATTCACCTGCCTATCATTTCATTATTTTTTCCAGCAGACATTACTAGTGACTGTGTGCATCAGTTCCCTTCCATGAAGAACCCTGAGTCCGGTACACCACAATCATCAAGCATATTTCATATATATATATTTTATCTTAGTTCCTTAGTGCCTCTCACAATCTTAGCTGCACCTCCACCCTGCATTTGGATGGCTCACTGCCTCCTTGATCACAGGCTGCCACAGGGCCAGTAAATTATCTGACACAAATGAGCACAAGATAAAGTGTCATGTTAAAGACAACTTCATTGTATTCATTCTTGAAATTTTAGTGGCATGTGAGATGAACTACATCATATCCATTTCTGCCAAAATGTGAACATCTGGTAAGGCATGAAGGTATTTATGTCAATTACTAAGAAAAATGAGAAATTTAGTGTTTTAGTTTAATATTTTAATATTCATGTTTCTAACAATATTGTCAAGTAAGCTGCATCCTTTTCCTCTGCTATATTGGACGTGTTAAAAACATCATTTAGTGACTCTGGTTTCTAAGAAGTTGAATGTTGTGACAAAAAATAGAACAGTACAATTACTGTTAAGTTTTTCTTTCATACAGTATGTTATGGTAGGTCAAACCAGTACAGCTTTACAACTTGAAGAACACATTAGTTGTAGAAATTTTGTAAAGCAGTACCTGTCTATGTAGCAGCCATGGCTCAGTGGGTTAGAGTGCTCCGCTCTGGCCGTAGGGTCGGAGGATCGAATCCACCCAAGGGTCATTGGTAGACATCAGGAAGGGCATCCGGTCATAAAATGCTACACGCTCCAATCCAAAAATGGCCGACGCATGCAAGCATGTTGCAGCCTTCAAAAACGAAACGAAACGAACCTGTCTAACTTATAAGTATTACTTTGAGTGAGAGAATGAAGACATTTCCCAGCCCAGTATTTGAGTGTAAAACTGAGGCCTTAATGCCCTGGTTAAGAGGAGGCAGCAGCCCAGCTCCAAATGCCAGAAATATAGGACTTATACTGTAACTGCACATTGCACCTGTAAATTATATTTTGCACCACATTATCCTTTGTACAGTCAGCAGCAGCACCAGTGATCCTGGAAAATTTTGTCCTAATGTTTGATGAGTGAATTTAAATTTTACAGTGTGTAACAAGTAAAATACCTGCTTTTGTTTTTCCAGGATCACTCTGCTAAACAGGTTCCTGCTGCAATAAACTCTGAATACTTGTATTTAGATATTTATACCTTATAATGTCAAGAAAATATATACTAACAACATGGAAATAAAGTGATTCAGGGTATGATATTTCACTTTTACTGACAATGTTTTGTACAGTAGTGTGGAGGGTTACTGAGAAGTGTAAATGATTAGTGCATGTAGGGGTTTGATGGGTTATCAAGTGTAGTAAAGGACAGTTCATCCACTTTATTTTATTTACGGTATTTATTTATTTTTCTTTTTGTATTATTGCAGTCTTTTTTCTGTAGATCAGTGGCAGAATAAGACAACACTTTGGCTCTACATCCTTTTCATAATGCTTTTTCATGACTATTAGCATATTCTAATGTCAGCCTCTGGTTGCAATTCAGCATTCTGGATGAAGGGATGGCCATTTTACCCAAGTTAACGTGAACAGAATATAGTTAGTTGCCTGCAGTCAACAGCCATAACCTTGCTAGCTTGATGGTGATTACTCTTCCTCTAAACTTTATGCTACAGCACCTCCATCCATCCTTAAATGGAAAAAATAATTATTAGAATGATAATGATGATATAATTGTTTGTAGGTCTGTCCTGCCTACTAATATAAGGCTGTTATTATATTTACTTGTTCTAAAGAAACATTGTACTGTAGTGGTAACCATCCACTGGCTGGGTCTGTACATATACTTGGCTGAGTCTGACTGCGGCAACGCAGGATAAAGTTTCCTCGATTTTAACCTTCTGACATTGACATAAATCTTTACTATGTTATTCCTGCCATTACTAGACAGTTGTATTCAGATTAGGAATGGTGTCTCATTATTCAGGGGTTAATTTGTCTATAATTTCCTGGCAAGCCTGTACAGTTGCTGCATGAACTATTGATATACTGCCAAATGACCACAGCTGTCAGACATCATGACATACCACTGGAGGTGAACTGCATGAAGCTAACATAGGTTTTGTCTAATGAGTTGTGTGTAGTGGGTTTGCTTAAGCCTGAAAACTAGGCCACTCCAACAACATGAATATTGTCAGGTTGCATGAAATTCAGTGAGCCATAGGTAAGAATGATGCTCCTTGGGTGCCCGTCAAACTGATCCTCCAATCTGACTACATTTTTCCATCTGAATGATACCCATGTTCTGGTATGTCTGGTAGTCAGTAATTACCTTGGAATTTTCATTCTTCTGTTCCTGATAACTGAACAAAATTTTAAAAGTACAATATACAGTATGTCATGGAAAACAATACTTTACAATAGTAATGAAAACTACCTTTTTGACATAATGTGTGGATACTAATTTAGAGGTTGCTGTTTGATGTACAGTATATCCATCCATCCATCATCCAGTCCTACGTTGCCCCATGAGGAGCATAAGAGCCCTAACCCTCTTGAAAATTATTCACCACCCTTGTGGTGTGATACAGTATGGTACAGGGGCAAAGCATTCTGAATTAACAACACTGCCAAGTGAATGTGTTTTTATTTCTGCAAATAATTTCAAAACTCATCGCACCTTGGGGTGCTAAGTAATTTTTTAGTGGGTGTACATCACTAAGCAGACCACAGGTGAAGTGCAATTCTTTCTTACATTTTCACTGCTGTAAGCTAACAGAAGATTTAAAGATGTGTACAGTAAAAAAAATTCCCCCCTACTCATTACAAACAGTTGCCAGCAAAATTGTCAGGAAATGGTTTGTTACTGGCTGCTCACTGCCTAGAAATAAAACTGAGATTTTGAGTTCATTTACAAATTATCCAGATCTGCTTGATGCTTGTAGCTGGTAATGAGTGGGGAAGAACTGTTGACTGTAAGTATAAAAATGACAGGCAACCCATTTTGCTCCCACTACAATGCCACCACTCACACCAGAACAAACCAAATTTTCCTCATTCTCATGTTTTGCCTCCTAATGGCCTTTGCAATGGACACAGCACATAAATTTCATTTTCACACCTCAGACAATCCTTTATCATAGCATTAAAAAGTTAACTCAGGGTGCCCAGTATTGAAGTGGCTGGGTTTTGGCAGATCATCAGAGTCATACCTATGTGAGCCATGAGCCCGTATCACCACCCACTGAATCTGGAGAGCTTTGTGTCAGCCCTGTGGGCAGAAAGTCCTTTGAGTTGCCCAAAATAAACAACTGTATAGGAAGTTTTTACAAACCCAAAATTGTAAGAAGTAAATTTTCACCATCATCAAAGTTTCAGTGACTAGTTCTACAAAAGCATTAATTGGTGGTAGGTGGTGGCAACCATCATCCACTGGCTTGATGTAGTGCTTCATACATCTTACACCTTTATCACTCTTTTCTATGTCTGCCCTCTGCTCTCTCTATTTCTTCCAAACTTCATGTCACATTTTATTACTTTCCACTTCAGGTGACTCTATACCTGATAGTTTCCTGTAACCCGGGAAACTACTGTATTTACAATGCTAGGTGGTAACCAAATAATAGTGTGAAGTGGGGTCTACTGCTGTATAGTACCCCTGTTAACTGAATGGAAAGCCACAAATGCAGCATCCTCCCAGGAATTAAGCCTCCACACACTTCCCCGTGCCTTGCTGGGGTGAGCAAGGAGCATCGTTCACTGCAAGGGATGACCCTGCAGGGGTGGTTACTTGCCTGTGGTTTATGGCTTTTCTTTTGCCAGAGACGGGGGTTACTCAGCAACAACAAGACAGGTATCAGTATACAGTGCTAGAAACTACAGTATTCAGAAACACCAAGAGATACTGTGTCTAACAAGACATAAAACAAGTGACAAGGGACATGGCTTGACAGTGAATTACCCGTAATTTATTTAGGCAAATGCCAGCAAAGTTGTGTACTGCTGTGAGGTGGCAAACTTAAGACTAGAATGATGACTGTAAATTATATTGGATGTTCAGTGACAGTGACTTTCAATGAAGTTAAGACTAGGATGAATGCTAGTAAGCCACTCTGTCTGAGACAGCGCCAGTGTTTGGTCCTGCAGATAGGGGAAGAGGGCCCAACATGCAAAAGGGAACCTTGGTGATATGGAATGAGATAGGAATGGTTATCAACATCTCTGAATGCTGTGCCAGAATCACAAAATCACCCATGCAGTGGTATAAACAGAGGGGTGGCCAGTGCTACCCTGGTCAACCCTGAAATATACCTGGCCATCCCAAATGGCGAAGAGAATATGCCTTTGGACCCCCCAAAGAATAATCCTATGGCCACTCTGTTTTTTAAACTCCTGCCCACGCTCCTACACCCAAGTACAATATCAGTTAACAGGAACACACCCACACACAAACACAAAGCATAAAGCAGAGAAACATGAGGTTAAAAGATCTACAGTAGATAACTGTGTGGTCAATATCCCACTTGTAAGTCTGTGGAATAAAATGGTTTACAGAGTTAAGAAAAAATAAAAAGGAGACTAGATTATATTTTTGTTCGAACAATACTGACTAATAATATTCTAGTTAGAGGTTGGTATGAGGTATGGGAGGCAAAAAAGAGTAAAATGGAATGTGAAATGTGGCAGTGACAAAGGCAGAGATGAATATACTGTAATTTAAAGAGCTCGTTCAAGAAGGATGGAAGTGATGAAGCTGGTGAAAAATTGCTGGCACACAGGCAGCAGCTTTGTCACAGTTGGAAAAGCAGAAAGGGGAGACAGAAAACTACAGCACTGAGGGAGGAGGAGAACTGTCACTGGATGGGGTAAATTGGCCAAGTAATGAGACTCGAAGAATAATCAGCACCTCTGATCCACCATAACAAAGATAAACATGGTAGAAAGTCAGACAGGTACACAACACACACACAGGTATTCCCAACTGGCCCAACCAAGGGTTTCATTGTGAGGGATAGCTGGGTTTAATTGCTCCCCTAATGCCATTTATGGGAAATTTCTCATTCTTAGCTTAAACATGTGGACTGTGAGCCTACCCCAGGGCCTGTACGCTCTTGATGGAGCAATAATGGATTAAACTAAATTGACCGCATTTTACATGAAGCTGTTTCTTAGTGGTGTGGACCAGGGTGAAGAAATAAACAAAGTGAATAAGACTTTAAAGGAAATATAAATAAAAAAACACAGTTCGTGCCAAACTGCCACTGCAAAAGCATGCCCACATAACGACGGCGAGGCCGGGCCAGGGTTGCCAGGCAGATTGGGCTACAAGTAGCGAATTGGGCTACTTTTGGAAGCTTTGTGCTTCTAAGAATTTCACTACTTGAGGCTTTTGGGGCTACTTTAAAAATACACTGGGCTAACTTGGGCTCCTAATGAGACAAAAGTCAAAGGTTGATTAGTGATTATGCATCATTTAAAGTATAATTACCTTTTGAAGACACACACAGATAATGATTTATAATTTATCATATCCTCCTGCTTTAAATTGTCCGCATTCTCGTATTAATCCCTGATTGGCTACTCGAGCTGACCGTGTGAGATTACCACCCCGTCAGTCATGTACTCGTAGATGCAAAGGAAGGCCTTGATAATCTTCAGCTGTGAAGACGGGGTCGTGGAGACTTACTGAAATATGTAATAATAATGAGATGTGCAAGAAAATACTTTCCTATTGTTCCAAAAATAGTGTCGTGAAGTAGAAAAAAATGACAAGTTCAGACAGTAAGAAAGTTCATAAGAAGAAAACTGCTTAGTTCCGAGAATGTAAATGTAAAGGGATAGAGAAGTAAATTTAGTTAATGCAGCAATTAAGTAGTTCTGTGTTAATTAACTTTAGGCTTACATCACTTCGAACAACCCAACAAGTTCACTGGAGCAGCACTCAACTGGTAAGTTGTGCAAAGTTAAAGTATTTGTGTCTATATGTACAGTATATGCTCGTATATAGATAGATAAGATAGATAGATAGGTAGATACTGTAGATGGATATAGATATAGGTAGATAGATACGTATATAGACTGTGCATAATTATGTTGGGCTACTTTATACCGAAATTCGCTACTTTTGAGGCCTGTTTCCGCTACTTTTGGTCACAAGAATCTGGCAACCCTGTGCCGGCTTCAGTACTGTTTGAACACCGACGGGGGAAGGTGTTGTGCTATTTTGGTAAGCATTCCCCCCCCTTTAATTGCTTTTATGATTGTGATAATGATATAAGTTTGAATTTTAAACACCCCTGAGTATTTACAAAGCTTAATTAGATGATTGAAATTATAGATGGAAATAGAAGGGGAAATTGATGCCGTGTGCGGGGGTTGGGATGGCGTCGGGTGGGATTTCAAATGTGTGGAATTTTGGTTTTCGCTATATTTAGGGATATTTTATGGTTGATATGGATTTTTTTTATGTGATGGTTTATAGGGATTTTCTTTTTCAGGTGAGTTGGGGGAGTGGGCGCCATGATAGCGAACAGACATGGAAGTGAGGTAATGGCCGTTCTTCCCGGTTTCACGGCATTCCACCACAGCTACCACAACCACAACCATCACATTGGACGGTGCATTTAATTGGATACTGATATGGTGAGTATGCTAAAGCCATTACATTATTATTATTATTATTACTATTATTCTATGCTTGCCACTTCCACGCGCATTTCTTGGAGGGGTTAGGTATATTAATTTTACTAAATTCTAAAAATCGTTGTAACGTTTTTCTCATAAGACTGAGATAGAAATTTCGGCTAGTAACCAAGGAGATTTATTCCCTACCTCATCAAATTCCATGGAACAGCTTCATAATGATTCATAACCCCCATTGAGTTAATTTATGACAAAGTGTAGTCTGCTTAGGGTGGTAATTTTGACTAATAACCAAGGAGATGCCACATGTAAGAATAGGATGGTAATTTTGACTAAACCAAAGAGATGCTGAGTGTAGTCAGGTTAGGATGGTAATTTTGACTAGTAACCAAGGAGATGCCATGTAGCCAGGTTAGGATGGTAATTTTGACTAGTAACCAAGGAGATGCCATGTAGTCAGGTTAGGATGGTACTTTTTGACAAGTAACCAAGGAGATGCCATGTAGTCAGGTTAGGATGGTAATTTTGACTGGCAACCAAGATGCTGTGTGGGTTAGGATGGTAATTTTGACTAGTAACCAAGGAGATGCATGGTCAGGTTAGTATGGTTATTTTGAATAATAACCAGGGAGATGCGATGTAGTCAGGTTAGGATGGTTATTTTGAATAGTAACCAGGGAGATGCCATGTTTAATCAGGTTAGGATGGTAATTTTGACTAATTACCAAGAAGATGCTGTGTGTAGTCAGGTTAGGGTGGTAATTTTGACTGGTAACCAAGGAGATGCCATGCATAGTCAGGTTAGGATGGTAATTTTGACTAGTAACCGAGGAGATGATGTGTGTAGTCAGGTTAGGATGGTAATTTTGACTAGTAATCAAGGAGATGTGTGGTCAGGTTAGGATCGTAATTTTGATTAGTAACCAAGGAGATGCCATGTGTAATAAGAATAGGATAATAATTTTGACAAGTAACCAAGGAGATGCTGTGTGTATTCAGGTTAGGATGGTAATTTTGACTAGTAGCCAAGATGATGTGTGTATTCAGGTTAGGATGGTAATTTTGACTAGTAACCAAAGAGATGTAACATGTTCTCAGATTAGGATGGTAAGTTTGACTAGTAACTAAGGAGATGTGTGTAGTCTGGGTAGGATGGTAATTTTGACTAGTAACCAAGGAGATGCCACATGTCAGAGTAAGGTGGTAATTTTGACTAGTAACCAAGGAGATTGCATACTTAAATTAGGGTAAAGTTGGCCTCTAGGACAATTTTCTTTAAGGCCAAGTTAGTTATATCAGTCTAATAACCAAGGAGATTCATTCCTAGCACTTCTTCATGACTAGCTTCATGTTCTAATAGTACAAATCAGTATTCAAGATGGAGAGATGGCAATTTTAGGCTGAGTTAAATCAGTCTAGTAACCAAGGAGACTCATTCCTAGCACTTCTTTGTGACTAGCTTCATGTTCTAGTATAGTAAAAGTCCTCTCATTTGGCATCTTCAGGACCAAGCAGCTGCCGAAAGAGCAGAAACTGCTGAATGACTGGGAAAATCTGCCAAAGAGTTTCTAGCAATCATAGTTGGTCACCCCAATATAATGTGTCAAGCAAGTATTATTGGTCAAGCCTAAGCACAAATATTTAATAACTTATATTTAATGTATTTAATGATACACATGAACTTACCTTAACCTGGGTGTGCAGTATTTACATATGTACACCAGAAAGCACTAGACTCCCCCGTAGCCAGAGTCGTGGCTAGTGACAACCAAGCAATCAAACAGCCCATATCCACCGCCCTTAACCCAATCCCAGTATAAGTGTTGTTGGATAGATGTGGAATGGCCAAAGCTGGTGATGTTACAATGTCTTGATTGTTTTTATAAATTGTTTTTATTGACATTCAGAACCAGTAGGGGTATACAAGTTTATAAAGGAATTTAATGTGTAATACTGTGCTGTTATCCACAACGTATGAGAATGGCACAAAAATGAAGACCTACAATGTATTATGTGTTATTGGCTATTTACTTACGTCCTGTTTTACATAAAAGTATAGTACAGTATAGTGAACAACATCTGTTGAAAGATATGTCTTTTCTCATCCACTCTCACTCCCACCTCCTCTACCCTACTCTCTGGGTTCCTGTCTCCACAAAACGTCTCTTTTACCCTTGCGTCCCCCACTCCTGCCCTTTAACATAAACTAAGATGATAATGAAATGATTTGTCATTCTGTTGCAAGGTGTTACATGACACACACACTGCAAGTTGGACCTTGTGTTACAAGCCTTGTGTCTACTTGGGCAATACCACGTGCTGCGGATTGAGAGAAAAAAAGCTTAGTCAAGTAGACACAGACAGCTGACCAACCAAAACATTGAAGATGGTGGAGGATGTTGCTCAAGCACTGATTGAAGAAGTTTATTTGATAAAGTCTGTATGCTCAAGTGAGAATAAAACTCCACCATAACACGTTAATAATAACTTTTATATACGTGATGAGGATGATGGGAGGCCTTGTGCTTCATCTTGCCTTAGAGATAGATGCTTTGTCACCAACACATTCATAGCGGTTTTAGAAACAAACTTATAAACTAGACACTATACCCAAAGACTCTTTAATGTTTCATTACTTAACACAATGAATTTGGTGAAGTTTAACCTCATCATAGGAATGAAAAAAGTCCACAGTTGGAGCACTTGTATTACACAGTTGAAGTGGCCACCATCTTTGTTTACAAACAGTGGAGTGCGCCAACTGATCCACCTCATACTTTCGCTCTCTTCGCCCGGTGAGCGGAAAAACTTGCTCACCGAGCAATTGTGTTTACCAGCGAAGTGCTCCATGGCACTCAGCCGAGTAGACACAGGGAAGGACATATGGTTGTTTATCATTAACACAGGTTGTGTGGTTTTGGACATCCATTAACCCCTTAACCACGGGTCGTCACTTTCGTGACGGTCGTGTGCAATGGATCATACCGTGGGGCGTCACTTCTGTGCCTCTATGTTTTTTTTAATTCGCCCGGGCTTTCAGGTGGTGACGTGTATCATCTGTCAGCACTGCCAATGTCCAACAATAGTCAGAGCTGCTAATGTCATCAGTACTCCCATCCATTGTTGACAATTTAGCCATTTTCCCCCATTCTAGACCCCTCCATTACCCTCTCATGTCATCTGCTCAGCCGCTCTGCACTAAGTAAATCTTCCCCGGATTTTTCCACTGTTTTCATCCATTGAAATGAGCCCTATGCCCTATTCTTATACAAAATAATATACAGTAGGCGTGGAAAGTGTTGACGCCATCTTAAAAAAAGAAAACATTCTTGTGGTTAGCAAGGAGAAACAAATAAATTAACACTCACCATTGAATTTAGTATTTACCGGCATTCCCCTTCACCTTTATTATCTTCTTAAGGCGTCTGGGGAGACTGATGGCGTAGTTTTGCAGAACAGACGGACTAAAACTGCTCCATAGCTGCAGCCTCAAGTTTAGGCAAAGATGATGTGTCCATACTACGCA
>JAGKTI010010689.1:0-14874 GCA_018397915.1 Birgus latro
GCTTCAATTACCTAAAATAATACAAATAATAATAAAAACAATTATAACAATTATAATAATAATAATAATAATCATCATCATCATCCAATCCTATGTTGCCCCATGAGGAGTGTAGGAACCCAGGGCTAGGCAAGTTGGTCCTGACATTTAAGATTAGAGTGAAGAGTGAATAATGAGAACTATTCCCCCCCTGGGGGTAGGGGATTTCAAGAATTCTCCCCCAGTATCCCTGCTTGTCGTAAGAGGCGACTGAAAGGGCTGGTGGTGGGTTGGTGCCCCACCCCGTAAAAACAACTAACTTGTAGGAGGAGGCTGTAGCACGGGCCGAACAGGGTAGTACTCCCGAGGGGAATGGAATGCTGGTGATAGGGAGAGCTGGAGCTCCTTTCACTAGCTACCTAATCATCCCCCCTTGCTGACCTTTTCAGTGTGACAGTAACATGGAGAGTAGACCAGCATGCTTTCCCAAACAATTCCTCTAACTATCATATGCACTACACCACAGGCACTTTACATATCACACAACGTACCCCACTACGTTACAGGGGTTGACGCCAGCAAGGGCATGCGGCCAGAAAACTTTGACCCCACTACCTAGTGGCGGACTTTCACGGAGAGGCTTGACAGGGGTTCCGCCGGCATAGATCACGGGTCCGGGGCGAGATGGGGCTCGAACCTGTGCTAGAGGGTACAGGGCATTGCGGTTCCCAGGCTGCCGCTTCCGCTCAATAGAGAGGGGCCCGAACCTGGGAGTAGCGCCCCAGGAGGCTGCCCTATCAGTGGGTGTATAATGGCGGGGCAGTTGCAGTGCCAAGGTGCGCTTGGAGGGTGTCGCAGGGTGCCCCGAGGCCACTACCACAGCCACTAGTAAGCTGGTGGGCTAGGGGTCCCAGATCCATTGCCTGGACCTAGAACTGTGCAGTGGGCTGGGCCTTTGGAATGTTTACCCCCCTTTATCTTACCGACTATGACTAAGCACAATAACAAGCATCAGAGCAAGCCTGAGGACAGCAAATCACCCAGGGGGTTTAGGGTGGGCTCATGGAATGTGGGAAGTATGAGGGGAAGAGCGGGGGAAGTTGTTGAGGCATTTAGTAGGAGGTGTGTGGATGTGGCTTGTTTGCAGGAAGTCCGGTACAGGGGTGGATCAGCCAGAAAGATTGCTGGGAAGGATTGCTACTATAAGCTGTTTTGGCAGGGGGGAACTGACGGATATGGGGGTGTGGGTGTGTTGGTTGCGGAGAAATGGGTGGAGTATGTCATGAATGTCATGAGAGTAAGTGATAGGATAATAGTAGTGAAAATTTTGATCGGACAGGTGATTGTTTCAGTTATATCAGCATATGCTCCGCAGGTAGGATTGGATGACGCAGACAAGGATAGATTTTGGGATGATTTAATACGTGTAGTAAGCAGTATGGGTGATGATGAGGTAGTGATTCTGGCAGGGGATTTAAATGGTCATGTGGGTGAAGCAGCTCAAGGTTATGAAGGAGTCCATGGAGGGTGTGCATATGGGGTGAGGAATGCGGAAGGGGAAAGAATACTAGAGTTTGGGGAGGCTATGGACATGATTGTGTGCAACACACATTTTAGAAAAAGAGTGAGTAGATTGATTACGTACGAGTCCGGGGGAAATAGTAGTCAGATAGATTATTTTCTGGTCAGGAGGGTTGACAGGAGATTAGTGAGGGATGTTAAAGTTATCGGAAGCGAGGAGTGTGTGCAGCAGCACAAACTGTTGATTTGTGACATGGTGCTTAAGGAACGAATGACGAGAAGGAGGACATATGTACCTAGGAGGAAAATATGGAAGCTGGGAAACCAATCAGTAAGGGATGCCTTTTATAGTGAGATGAGGAGAGTGGTGGCTGAACAGGAAGCCATAGATAGAGACGTTAATGAACAGTATAGAGCCCTTAAGAACATCCTCTTAAGAGTTACCGATGCAATATGCGGTTGGACAGGGGGCCCACCAAGGCATAAAGTGACTTGGTGGTGGGATGAGGGTGTAGAAGCTGCAGCTAAGGAGAAAAGAAGGCTTTTCGGGAATGGAAGAAGGGTGGTAACAGGGAGGAGTACTTGGCTGCCAAGTGCAGGGCTAGAAGAGAGGTATACAGGGCGAAGTCTGAGTCACAGAGACTTTTACTTGATAATCTAAATCATGAAGGAAGGAAAAATATGGTTTTTAGGGTGGCAAATCAGGTGAAGAGAGATAATCGGGACATTGTAGGCGAGCAGTGTGTGAAGAATGATGAAGGAAGGGTAGTGGTGAACAGTGAGGATATTAAAGATGCATGAAGAGAGCATTATAGCCGGTTGTTGAATGAGGAGTTTGATTGGGATAGGGAAGGTTTGGAGCCAGCTGATCCGGTGTTTGGGCCTTGGCCTTTGATTGACACTGCTACTGTGAGTGAGGCAATAGGCAGGATGCGGGTGGGGAAGGCGGCAGGTGTGTCTGGGTTGACTGCTGAAATGTTGAAGGCCTCTGGAGATATTGGGGTGAGGTTAGTCACTGACCTGATAAATATGATTATATATGAGTGTGTGGTCCCAGATGATTGGCTGAAGAGTGTAATTGTAAATGTGTACCAAGGGAAGGGTGATGCCCTGGAAAGGGGAAATTACAGAGGTATAAAGCTCTTAGATCAGATAATGAAAGTAATGGAGAGAGTTCTAGAAGGTATGATTAGAGAAAGAGTGAATATCAATGAGATGCAGTTCGGATTTATGCCAGGCAGGGGGACCACTGATGCCTTATTCATTGTTCGACAGCTTCAGGAAAAATATATTGGAAAGAAAAGGGATTTGTATTTTGTTTTTGTTGATTTGGAAAAGGCCTTTGACAGAGTCCCTAGAGAGATGGTGAAGTGGGCAATGAGAAAGCTGGGGTTGGAAGAGTGGCTGGTTAGGGTGGTTATGGCCATGTACGTGGGTGCTCGCACCCAGGTAAGAGTGAATGGAGTTTTGAGTGATGAGTTTCCCGTGAATGTTGGTGTGCATCAGGGGTCAGTTTTGAGTCCATTGTTGTTTATCATGGTGCTCGAAGCCCTCTCACGTGACTTCAGAGATGGACTCCCATGGGAGATGTTGTATGCTGATGATTTGGTGTTGATTGCTGAGAATGAAGGGGAGGCTGAGGAAAGATTTAAGAAGTGGAGAGATGGTATGGGGTACAAGGGCTTAAGGGTAAATGCAGATAAAACAAAAGTGATGATATCCAGGGTTGGTGGCGGTACAATCAGAGGAGAGGGAGAGTGGCCATGTGCAGTTTGCCACATGGGTGTGGGAAGTAATTCCATCTTGTGCAGTGTTTGTGATAGATGGGTGCACAAGAGATGTAGTGGTATTAGAGGTAGACTGCGAGATAATGCTGATTTCATGTGTGGGGTGTGTCGGGGAGAGCAGGTGGAGATTGTTAGGCATGAGAGGGTTGAATTTGCAGGTGAGTCTCTTGAGTGTGTGGAGGAGTTTTGTTATCTGGGAGACATGTTATGTGCCGGAGGTGGGGCTGCAGTTAGCTCGGTTGCTAGAGTGAGAAGTGGTTGGAAGAAGTTCAGGGAGCTGTTGCCTCTCCTGACATTGAGAGGACTCTCCTTACGTGCTAAGGGGTCTTTGTATGCAGCATGTGTTAGGAGTGTGATGCTGTATGGCAGTGAGACCTGGGCAGTAAAGGAAGAGGATATTCGCAGGTTTAAATGTACAGAAATGACAATGATTAGGTGGATGTGCAGTGCGTCCCTGCGTGCAAGGCCTGGGGGGGCTGGGTTTACGATAGAAGAGTTGAGAGGTAGGATGGGACTGGAGTGTATTGGTGTTGTGATGAGGAGAGGTAGGCTGAGGTGGTTTGGACATGTGGAGAGGATGGGGGATGATAATTGGGTGCAGAGGGTGAGAAGTGTTAATATTGGGGGAGGGGTAGACCGAGAAAGACATGGGACGAGGTCATTAAATGTGACTTAAGGGTTAAGGGACTGAATAGGGAGGCTGCCAGAGATCGAGCAGCGTGGAGAGCCGCCATTAGGTGACCAAGGCCGACACATGCAAGCATGTTGGAGCCTTCAAAAACGAAAACGAAAACGATTCCATGTCCTGATAGCATGCTAAATGGGCCACAACCCCACTCACCAAGCCCCTGGAATCCTGATACCACCACACATGCATAACTATCCACACACACACATGCACTTCATAACACCTATCCAATAACCCGTCCAACACCTTTCAAGTTAAATAAGTGCTGTCAGCTCTCGTCATGTACTCCTCTATGCAAAACCCATCCTCTCACCTTTTTCCTACTCCAATCATCTCGTAATCTATTTGTCATTTTTATCTACTTAGTAAAAAATTAAATATACACTAAAATGTGAAACTGGTTCCTGGTATGAATATACTGTACATACACTATTAATCTATCAATCTATTGCCAGCCTCTAAGGGGTGTCCATAAACAAATCTCCTCCATGTCACCCTGTTCCTTGCCATTTCACTGCTCTCCCTCCAACTCACACACCCTACTCTCTCATATCTCTCCATCCCTTCAACTCATCCTCCATCTCCCCTGCCATTTCCCTTAACTCCCTATCCCTAAAAAATGATGGTGGACTGGAGGAGAAAGGTAACTTCTGGTTTCCTGTACTTGAGACCACAGAACAACTTGAAGTCACAATCGGATGCTTACCAGAGAGTGGCGGCAGGTGGTTGGAATACTATAACTTGGCAGCTGGATGGTATTAATTTGGCAGCTGGTAGGCCAGCCCTCCACATGCCACCACCACACCTCCGCCTCCCGACATCACCAGCACAGCCCCTCCGCTCGCTACCTCTGCACTTCCAGTCACTGCCCAAGCCATCACTGCAGCACAGCACTACACCAGGGCCACCACTGGACCACCGGTGGCCACTACAGCCAGCTCTTCAGCACTGAACGTAGTCACAACGCCTACTCCTGTCATGCAACAGCCCTCCACGTGCCATTTCCCTTAACTCCCTATCCCTAAAAAATGATGATGGTGGACTGGAGGAGAAACGTAACTTCTGGTTTCCTGTCCAAATGGGCTTGAGACCACAGAAAAACTTGAAGTCACAATCGGATGCTTACCAGAGAGTGGCGGCAGGTGGTTGGAATACCGTAACTTGGCAGCTGGATGGTATTAATTTGGCAGCTGGTAAGCCAGCCCTCCACATGCCACCACCAAACCTCCGCCTCCCGACATCATCAGCACAGCCCCTCTGCTTGCCACCTCTGCACTTCCAGTCGCCGCCCAAGCCATCACTGCAGCTCAACACTACACCAGAGCCACCATTCCACCACCGGTGGCCACTACAGCCAGCTCTGCAGCACTGAACGTAGTCAACACGCCTACTCCTGTCATGCCACAGCCCTCCACGTCATCTGGTGCTGCTCCTGGGCCTCTGCCCCACCTGCAGAAGCATCTGACTTTGTCAGAACGTCCTACATCAGAAGAGAGCTTCTGAAGGATGTCATCCCACCTGCTGAAATCACTGACGATGACGATGAGCGAGTGATTGTCACACACTGCTGTACCTCTAACCCTATCCACTCGTATGCTGATTCCACCCTTCACCTTTCCTTTCGGTTCCTGCAACGTCCGTCTCAGCAGTTACTTCAGCAAACAAGGGATGAGGCTATGGCACACCTAATGTCTCACTTGGCTCGTATCTTTGACTGGGGTAAAAATAATCTTGTTGTTTTTAATGCATCAAAGACTCAATTCTTACACCCATCAACCCACCAGAATCTTCCACAGGAGTACCCACTGATGTTTAATAATGTACAGCTCACTCCTGCATCATCCTTAAACATGCTTGGGGTTTCATTCACTAGGGATTTATCATGGAAGGAACATATTACACCTCTTGTGAAATCTGCTTCCAAGAGATTAGGTGTGCTAAGCCGACTCCGAACCTTCTTTATCCCTGCACAGTTGTTGACTTTGTACATGGGTTTTATTCGCCCCTGTTTAGAGTACAACTCTCATGTGTGGGGAGGCTCCCCACATGCAGCCTTTCTCAATAGGGTGGAGTCAAAGGCTTTTCATCTCATTAACTCTCCTCCTCTTACTGGCTCCCTTCAACCTCTGTCTCTTCGCTGCACTGTTGCATCTTTATCTCTTTTCTATCACTACTTCAATGGCTACTGTTCCTCTGAACTGTCTGCTTGCATCCCTTCACCTATACAACGGGCACGTAGCACCCGTCTAGCAACAACTTCTCATCCCTTTTCTGTCCAACTCTCTAATGCAAGAGTTAACCGTTATTCCCAGTCCTTCATTTATGCAACCGCTCAACTCTGGAACTGTCTTCCTCTGTCTGTATATCCTACTTCCTATGATTTCCAGTCCTTCAAAAGCAGTGTGTCCAGGCATCTCAAAATGAACAATGGATCTTGAATTTGGCTCTTTTCATATTGTTTTTGTTTGTTCTTAGAAGGAACAGTTTGTGGGCCCACGGCCTTTGGTTCCTTCTTCCTTGCATTAAAAAAAAAAAAAAAAGTGGCTCCTCGACATTGTTGCCTGCACTGTTTGTTTTGAACCTTTGTCCCTCACTGCAAAGACAGACTGTCTAATCAGTAAGTGACCTTTTCCTGCACCAGCTGTGACAGTCAAGTCGTCAAGCGTGACAAATGATGTCACAGCAAAACAGGACAGGTAAAGAAAATGCAGAACAGCAACATGAAGGCTGCTTACGAGGCTATCAACAACAACATCGATTGGGCAGGTCTCAGTCGATTTGTGTCAACTCTGGGCAACACCTTCAGCAAAAGGAAGTCCACAAGACTCACTCATTTCGTGTATGATGAGATGGACATCATCTATCCCTCATTGATGGAGGAGGGCATCTCCGTGTCGTGCAGCACTACAAGACAGCAGACGTACTTCCCGACCCGATGATTGGCTTCCTTGACATCACAGTGTCATACGATGGCACTTGGATGACTAGGGGCAACAGCTCCCACAATGGTGTTGGCTTTATTACTGAAGTCAACACTGGTTTCATTGTATCACTGTTCGTTGACAAATTGAAGAAAGACACATCGATGTGGGATTTAGTGAGTGTGTTGACATTTCGTCTCATGGCTTCCTCAGAATACAATTGCTGAACATACACCACATATAGCAAAAGTCAGTGAAGGTGTGAGGTATTGGCTTGGGGGGGGGGGGGGGGGGGGCAGGTAGGATAAGGAAGGTGAGGTCCAGGGGTAAGGGTCTATAGATCACGGCACAAAGACGACAAGAAAGAACAGAAACAAGGGACAGGTGAAGTGGGAAGTCCTTATGGAGAGGGAAGGAATGTTGGGTATGGAAAGAGATTGTCAATCTTGGTGTGTGTGTGTGTGTGTGTGTGTGTGCGCACACATGTGTTGTATATGTGGGCAAGAAGCCGGGTGAAGAGAGGGGACAGGGTGGTTGGGAAGGAAGGAGGGGTGATGCTTTGAGTTTGGGGGGGGAGGGGAGGAAGCTATCCTATTGACAATATATTTGGCCACAGAATTCGATAGGTGATAAGATCCGCTGTTCTGTTCAATGGTATTGGAACATACTATAACAGCTGCCTCTGGACATTTGCTTCTTTTTAAGTCTGCTTCCTTGTACAAAATTTTTGCATTTTCCCATTTCATTACATGACCCATATTAATCCTCCATAGACAGCCTGGGGTCTATTGGACTCCATGCTTAGGGGAGGCAGTAGCTCGATCGGTAGAGAGTTGGCTTGCGGTCCCGTGGGACCCAGGTTCGAATCCTCGCTGGTGCAGGGAACAGTTTAAGGATTTGAATTTCATTAAATCAGGCTTTACTGATCTACCAGAAGACCCGCCGACATGCCGTAAAAATGACCCCGCTAATACCAATACACCAGTCCTGTATGAGATAGCCCTAGCATGTATTCAATATGGACGGTGGGTGTTAAGCGCCGAAGTGGTGACATGTAGATTGTAGGAGGACGACTGGACCTTGATAGCAGGCTGTGAAGCCTATGCCCAGAGTCGGACACATAAAAAAAAAAAAAAATGCTATTTTTCTTAATGTTTTTCATAGATTATGATATGATATCATTGGATCTGGTTTTCCCTTTATCTTCCTGACTAGTAGACTATTTTCGTGCTAAAGGGCTTCTGGGGTCCAGTAGACCCCAGGTTACCTCTTTTTTTTTTCCATATATCTTCCATACCAAAACTTACTTATTACGACATGTGCTTCTCTCTCTTCTTAAAGATACATTGGCCACTGGTCTACAGCAGGTATTAACAGAAAACTGGTGGAATATATCAGTTTTGGTAAGACAGCCACTATTTTCAGTTGGTATAAAAATTGTCAATGTTTTTCATTGTAATTTTCCTTACAATATTTCATCACTTATATTTTCATACATTTTGCACCAAACTGAAGGAAAAGAGCTACAGAAATTGTGTACAAGTGATTGTTTCAATAAAGTTGCTGTAAGTATTTTTGGTGATTTTCTAAAGATTGGGGTCTGATGGACCCCAGGTTACCTGAGGAAGGATAAAATTTTAGGGTTACCTGAGGAGGGTTAACTCTGTGAGCTACACATGCATTGTTGGTGTTGTACCAGCTCATTGCATACTTGTGTTCTTTCATTCTCTTCTCCAAATCACGCCCTGTTTCACCTACGTAGACCTTATCACATACTGTACATGGAATGGAGTAAACATGTCTTTCATCTGTGCTGCTGGTTCATACCTTGTGTCCGACCAGATCACCCACTCTCTGAGATGTCTTGAAAGCTACCTCAGTTCCTGAACTTCTTAAAAACCGAGCAATGTTGTTGCTCGTATTGTTATTGGGCAGAATTATACATGTCACATCACTGGATTTCTCAGCAGTTGCCCGTTTCCTGATAGCCCTGGCATGTTTTCTGGCAATGGATAATATATGTTTTGGATACTTCAGTTTAGAAAATATGCTATGTACTGGAATTCCTCTTTCAAATGGTCATTGCAAATCCTCAAGGCTCTGAGGTAGAACCCTGTTAATAAACTTTTCTTTATCCTAATGTTTTGGCTGGAATAATAGTGAATAAGGTCATCCCTATTTGTGGCTTTCCTATACACTTTAAATGCCAACTTATTGTCAGTCCTAATGAGCAGGGTATCCAGGAAGGGCAGGCAACTGTCAACTTCTTCTTCGAGGGAATACTGAACTGACCGTTCCACTTCATTAAGTCTGTCCCGCAGATTGTGTCAAAACGTCTGGGTGCAATGACCAAGATGTCATCGACATACTGCAGCCACATGACAGTGTTCGGGATGAACCATTTGTAGCGACCAGACTCGTGCGATTCCGTGAAGAGGTTAGCTAACACAGCAGGGTTCTATCTCAGAGCCTTGAGGATTTGCAGTGAAGATCATTTGAAAGATGAATTCCAGTACATAGATAACACATTTTCTAAAATGAAGTATCCAAAACACTTTATCCATTGTCAGTAAACATGCCAGGGCTATCAGGGAATGGGCAACGGCCGAGAAATCCAGTGATGTGAAACGTATAATCCTGCCCAATAACAATACGAGCAACAACATTGCTCGGTTTTTAAGAAATTCAGGAACTGAGGTAGCTTTTAATTTAAGACATCTCACACAGTGGGTGATCTGGCCGGACACAAGGTACAAACCAGCAGCACAGGTGAGAGACGTGTTTGCTCCATTTCATGTACAGCATGTAATGAGGTCTACATAGGTGAAACAAGGTGTGATTTGGAAGAGAGAATGAAAGAACACAAGTATGCAATGAGCCGGTACAACACCAACAATGCATGTGTAGCTCACAGATTTAATACAGGTCATGAAATGGAAAAATGCAAAAATTTTGTACAAGGAAGCAGATATAAAAAGAAGCAAATGTCTGGTGGCAGCTGTTATAGTATGTTCCAATAACACTGAGCAGAACAGCAGATCTTATCACCTACCAAATTCTGTGGCCAAATATATTGTCAATAGGATAGCTTCCTCACACCATCCCCCCTAAACTCAAAACATCACCCCTCCTTCCTTCCCATCCACCCCATCCCCTCTCTTCACTCAGCTTCTTGCCCACATATACAACACTTATGCGCACACACACACACACACAACCCGTGTTGGGATCAGCAATCCCTTTCCCCTTGTGACCTCTACTTCCTTACCCAACATCCTTTCCCTCTCCCTGAGGAGTTCCCACTTCACCAGTTCCTTGTTTTATTCTTTCTCGCCATCCTTGTGCCGTGATCTGTAATCCTTTTCCCTTCGACCACACCTTCCTTACCCTACCTGGCCCCCCCCTACCACTCCTAGCCAATACCTCATCCCCCCCCCCCTCACACTCCCACTGCCTTCTGCTATATATACAGGAAATGTGATTTTTATTCAGCAATTGTATCCTGAGGAAGCTATGAGGCGAAATGTCAAAACACACTAAGTCCCACATCACTGGTTTCATTATTGACTGTGAAGTCCTCTTAAACTTCTGCCAGGTTTGCAGCACTCACCAGCACAAGAACTTACCTGCAACACCTGAGTGGAAGGCCTGCCACACCCTCTTCTGCAATAAAAACTTCACAGGGACCCCTGCCTCGATGGAGACTGAAGCTGCTCGCTGTATGTGGTGTCGCAGCACCCAGCTTGGCGTAGAGTACACCACATTCGTTGGGGATGGTGATTACAGCACCTTCCTAGTGATACAGCAGCTCAACCTCTGTGAAGTTCCTGTGTAGGGGGAGGAGTGTGTCAACCACATCAGCAAATGCCTTACAACTTGTCTTTGAAAACTAAAAAAGAAATGACCACCACCATCACCACCAAGACTGGGAAGACAATGAGACGCAGTGTGTTGGGTGGAGCAGGCCAGCTGACTGATGACACTATAGACACAATGATGAGGTACTATGGCATAGCTGTCCATGGCAACAAGGAGCAACCCTACACTTCAACACAGGAAATGAGGAAAATCTTTGCCTCATGCAATCACACTGTATCCACTGACAAGAGACCCCTGCATAACTTCTGCCCTCCAGGCCCCAACTATTGGTGCTTCTACAGGCGGGGTGACACAGACAAGAGTGAACCATGCAGGAAACAGTGACAAGCCTGGATACCTATTGCAGATCCCTTATGAAAATCATAAGGCCATCTTGAAAGTGTATGTCAACCTGACAACTGACGAACTGCTCAAAAGGTGCATGCAGGGTTGGACCCAGAACCCAAACATAAGTCACCACTCCAAACTTCGGATGAAGGTAGCGAAACACAAGTTTGCTGGACGGTGAAGAGTCAAGTCTGTGGCTCAAAGTGTGGTGCCTGAGCACAGCTTTGGCTTCAAGACAGCCTACCTTCCATGCCACGTGGGGATCAAGACCATGCCCTTACAGTCCACAAACCTTGGGTTCCTGGAGCAGAAGAGCATAAAATCATGCACCCCCAAGAAAACTGTCAGGTGTTGAAGTAAGACGAGTGCAAATGACGAGAAAGACTACAACGGAGGAATCTTCTGAGTCAACTTGGAGATGACGAGGCCAACTACAGTGTTGGGGACGTCTCAGTACAGGATGGACAGGAGGCAGACTATGTTCTTGGGGCCTTCTGAGACACCTTGGAGATGATGACGCCCACTACAGTATTAGGCCCTTCCAGAAACAGCATGGAGACGAGGCAGACTACAATGCTGGGGCATTCTGAAACACCATGGAGATGACAAGGCAGACAAGTGTTGGGCCCTTCTCATTACACCACCTGGCAAAAATGTGTTCTCAAATTTTCAATAAACTTGGTAACTATTGGTCGTACAAGGTTCCTTGATATACCAATCAAAAGAGCATAAAGAGTTTGATTAGCTACCCCAGGCATTTTATTCTACTCCCCCCTGTTCGTGCACAGCATGCTTGCAAAAGTTGTGGAAACTTTGAGGGCCATTATCTCAAAATGTAATTTAGCGACCTTTACAAACGATAGGCTCGTTTACTACTGGCTGTACTACGATACATTATATATCAATCAAAAACGTGTAAAAAGTTCTGTAAATTCAACTCGTCGAATTATTACTCTCCTTCCCGTTCGTACACAGCATCTCTTCAAGAACTGATTAGGAGGGAACTAATTTTACCTAATTTCCTCATCACTTAGTGTCGTAATTAAATATCACAAACTTACCAGTTTCAATTTAAGACACACCTTCTGAGAGTTGTGTGAACACCAAAAATATATGATGCAAGGCATTTTCTAAGGACATCGATTTTTAGCAATGGTATTCAGTTTACCCTAACTTGTAACTAATTCGAAAATTAATCTACTGATTTTCAATTATGAGGTACTGATTGTTATCTCTAATAGCCCTCTGCGTGTGTGCCAAACCTCACTGAACTCGGACGAAACCTGCTCACACGTTCAGGGTAACAACCAGCCTATCCCCTTAACCTGTGGGTTGAGAGCCACAGCTCAGGCGGGGTAGCAGCCTGTTGCGAGCCACAGCTTAAGCTGTGCTGGCCGTGCATCACCGCTAACTACTCCACCCCCAAGTAAACTTACGCATGGTGCTACACAAAGACGAAGAGAGATTTTTTTCTTTTCACCAGATGATGCCCTGGATGCTTATCTTCAAGTTTATAATAAACAAAAACAAAAAAATCTCCCCCCCCCCAATTTGCACTACTCCCCTACGTAAACTTACGCATGGCCCTAGGCAAAAACAGACAGAAAGATATTATTTTTTTTTACCAGATGATGCCCTGGATGTTTATCTTCAAGTTTATATATATATATTTAAAAAAAAAAAAAAAACTTTGCACACCATGGGCTGGGATAAAAAAAAAAAAAAAAAAAAAAAAAAGGTAACCGCACTATCCACAGGTTAAGTGTTGCAAATGGTTGTGGCACATAAGGATCTACTTCCCATGGGTGGCTGAGGTTTATCATGATCATCATCGCCTTAATCATCTCTGGACTTCCGAGACAGGATAGGGCCATGACAGAGGTGCCTCCAGTCTACCTTATCCTCACACACCTTTTTCACTCTGTCAAATGCACTTCTTCCTCTTTTCACTCTTCAAAATACTGTTCCACTCTCTTCTACCACACCACATAAGGTCTTCCTCAACCAACATTACCCTCTATATCACTTTCACACATTTCTTTGGTGCACGATCAATGTTCATTCTTGGTACATGTCCATTGTATTTCACTGTATTCCTCTCACTCAACTCCACACTTCATCACTCAAAGTAAAGCCACCTGAAATGGAAAGATGAGTAATAAAAAGTGACAGGAAAGATGAGAGAAATAGGAAGAGAGGAGGGCAGACACAAAAAGAATGAAGGTAAAGGAAGTGGAAGGCAGCACAACATCAAGTGAGTGGATGATGGTCGCCACCACTACCACAAATGCCTTCCACAAATCTATAATTACAGCGAGACGGTACAGTTTTCTCATTTTTCCTCTCTCTTGTATCTGTCTTGTTATTTTCTTCTATGCCCTAGTCTTGTAGGCCTTATGCTTAATCAGCAGCTAAACTCCCTAACTATACCTTTCTACTATGTGTTAAAACACTATTTTAAGTGCTCGTTCCACTTCAACAGCAACACTGACTGCTGTTTGCTGACGATACAGTATTGCTGAGTGAAGATAAAGGGGACAGTTTGTAAGAAGAAGAATCTGAAAGTTAATGTAAACAAAGTAAAGTTATGGTGTTTGAGAGGAATGAAGTCACAGAATGCACAGGGAGGTTGGAGGGTGAGGATATGGAGAATGTGAGTGCATTCAAATACTTGGGTAGTGTGATGGGTAAGGATGGAAGTTTTGGGGATGAAGTGCTTGAGAGGGTACAGCTGGGAAGGAAGGCTGTCTGTTTACTGAAAGCAGTGATGAGAAATAGGGAGGTGTGCATGGAAATTAAGTCACTGCAAGATAGTATTGTGATTCCTACCCTGACGTATAGAAGCAAAGCATGGACCTTGCTAGAGGGGAACAATTCAAGAGTAAGAGCAGTGGAAATGAGTTACCTGAAAGGAGCATGTGGAGTGAGATGGAGGGACAGGTTGACGAATGAAAAAGTGAAAGAATGTTGCGGGGTGGATGTGACTGAGAAAATTAGAAATACACTGAGGTGGTTTGAACATGTGGAGAGAATGGAGAATGAAAGACTGACTAAGAGAGTGTGTGTAGGTGAAATGGAGGGAGGGAGAGGCAGGAGGAGACTGAGGATGAGGTGGAGGGATGGAGTTGAGAGGTACATGAGAGAGGGAGGAGTGAGTTGGGGGGAGGGCAGTCAAATGATGGGTGACAGAGCAACTTGGAGGTGTTTTGTCTGTGGCCACCCATTGTGGGATTAGGGCGTTGGGCTATAGATAGAGAGATAGGTTCCACCTCATGATTCCACCACAAAGTCACCTTAAACCTAGGGGTTCCCTTGCCCAGCCAGATTTCATCTTCGACTTTTACCAGATTCTATTTAGCCATCATCAACATTACCATGTACCTCACACTCATTAGCCACCTTCAATAACTCAGCCTAAGTTTGTCTACCCCACCCCCCTACTCTTTTATATTCCACACCTCCTTCCACAATACAAAGCTTCTTTACTTCATGATTTCTTTACTTCCTGCAGGGTTTCTTAAGCCTGAGGTCAGAGTCTAGTAGTTTACCCTAAGACACACACTGCCCACAAAATGCATCTTTCATGTCCCTGACCAACATCCGGTTCCTCTTCTTGAGAGAGAGAAAAATTATCGGGCTTTAATTTCTATCTAGCTAAGCTAACTACAACTTCTTCTTAAACATAGTGCTACAGTACACACTATCAAGTCTAAGGCTGCTATTAAAAAAAAAAAAAAAAAAAAAAAAAAAAAAAAAAAGGATTAAAAAAATG
>JAGKTI010010689.1:14965-27959 GCA_018397915.1 Birgus latro
ATAAAAAAAAAAAAAAAAAAAAAAAAAAAAATGGTTTAAAAATATGCAAGGTGCTGAGACAACATTCCTTAGAGCAGCCAACAACTGAGGTAAAAATTGTATACGAAGAGAGGATATTTGGTGATGTACCATAAGTGTTGAAGAATGTGTCATTAGACAGAAATAATCATATAGAGAAAATGGATGCAGATATGGTGGTGAAAACGATATAGGCTACTGAGTTTAGAGGTGAGAGGAGGCATGGCTAGGTTTAGAAGAAAGCACCACATATGGTGGTTTTCTTTCGGATTCCCAGAACCCAACCCAATACAGTGACAGTGGGGGTGACTGAATTTAGGCTAATGCAGACATGATGGCTGACAAATATATGCAGACTGAGTTTGCAATATGTCATCACGTCAACTGAACACCTCTAAGAGGTCTTGCAGCCATCTCCCAGTCATGGTCAATGGTAACCAGCCTCCTGCCCCATCTGCCAAATCACCTCAGACATCTGCCAACCAGGCCACCACTTCCCAACCTGCTCCAAGTCTGCACCACTGCCAAGACAATGCCAAACCGAGTGTTAGTGATAGAGCGGGTACTGGTGAAACCTTCTTTGTCTTGCTAACCGAAGCCCTGGATTTGTATCAGAATGGTGGTTCTTCATGAATATGTTTATGCCTCTGCCCCAAACTACTTATGCTTTCTTTGTCATCATCATGCCAAGCCTAACAAGCTTGATTTTCATGCTATGGAATGCAAAGTCATTGGTGTGTAAGACCCAGGATTAAATTACTGGCAGCTGAAAGGGGCCCCAGTGTGGTGGAAGTCTGCCTGACCTGGATACTGCCTCACCTCCATTCCACTTGGGTGGCTATCTTTCGGTCTGACTGCCCTCAGGGGAATGACCAAGGCCTGTTCATAGCTGTGCAGGAGGAGTCTCAGTGTGCAGTTGCCGTTGCCCCCTTTTTCAAGCAGTCTGTGGAGGTGCTGCCATTCACCAAACCAGGACATGACCCTACTACTCCATTGTCCTACAGGCCAACAGTTCTATTATGTATGAGGATGCTGCTGGAGATAGTGGTGTCATAGTGTTGTTACCAATACAATTCACCTAATCAATATATCGTCGATGTTTGCATTTTTTTCTGATACTGAACCAACACCGATATTTATAGTCGATATCAGGATATCGCACATGGACAGACAAAACATTAAAATGACTTTTACTGGAGATTTTGTTCACTGTTCTGCCTAATTCTGCATGAAACAATGTTGTTACCTTGACACTGTTTTGCAGCTTAATGAAGTCTTACTGAATGCCATTAAAGGCTCAGAAAAATAAATGGGTGAGTGGGAAAGGAGAAAAGAAAAAGAAAGAAGTGAACTGAAGACTGAAAGCAGTGAGCTGAGAGGGAGGCATACAGGGATACCTCGATATATGATACCCATAGATGTGATACCCCGGCTTTACAATGGGGGTAGAAATGCCACCATACTCCGGTTTAACGATGGGTTTTGATTTTTTAAACAATTTTGATGGTATTTTAGACTAAAATTGTTTGTTTAGGCTGATTTATAAACTGTTTTTACTTAGATTAAAATGTGTTTTAGCCATAGGCAGGGTGAAGATTGTCATTTTGGGTATAGTTTACTAAGCTTGATTTTTCAACTCTTATATTTGATAATTTTCAGATTTTATTTCTTGGTTTTAGTGAATTATTTACAGGTGCTGGGCTTAGGTTAGCTTCTTTTACAGCTGTCAGGCCATTTAGATTGCCTTTAAACTTGTATTCGGGCTCATTTATGAGGGTTTTGGACTTGGCTGGGGGGGAAATCCACAGCTGAAAAACGCATCCCCATTACTTTACATGTTAAATCTACCCCGATAAACAATACCCCACTGAACAATGGGTTTTTACCTGACCAACTGCATCATTACACCGGGGTATACCTGTACTGTATATTGTTGGTGTGAAGGCCACGTGGGTTTATGTACATTAGTAGTACACACACACACTGTCAAAATAAGCAAGAACTGACCGCACCCATTAGTTATTACATTCTTTATTTAGTCGTAGTATATAGTCACTCTTCGCACTGTAGTCTAAATAAAGATGTGATTTACAGCATATAATAATAGAGAAGGGAATATGTAGGGGTAATGACGGGACAGTAACTAAGACAAGGAGATGAATGATATGTGGCAACTTCATTTAAGCTCAACTTTTACAGTGAAACAACCCTTTAGTTGATAGAAAAACATCACATACAGACCTTGCCTATGCTTCTTCATCACTACACAATACGTATGCCTTCTGATGATGTGTATGCATGTTCGATCAAGCGTATGCTAATAATGTTTGTGCACGTAGATAACGAACAGATTCGAGCGTAACTTCTATTTATTGCCAGACACCTCAATCCCGCACGGGATGGCCACAAAAAAATTGCCTCCATGTCACTCTGTCCCCTGCCATTTCACTACCAATCTCCCAACTCACACCCCCCCTCTCTCATATACCTCTCCACTCCATCCCTCCATCTCAACCTCGGCCTCCCCCTCCCTCTCGCCCCCTCCACCTCACTCACATACACTCTCCTCGTCAGTCTTTCACTTTCCATCCTCTCCACATGCCCAAACCACCTTAACGTGTTTCTCCTAACGCTTCCCATCACATCCACAACCACACCACAACACTCCTTCACTTCCTCATTTATTAGTCTGTCTCTCCATGTGACTCCACATGCTCCTCTCAAATGACTCATTTCCACTGCTCTCACTCTTGACTTCTGTCCTTCCAACAGGGTCCAAGCTTCACTTCCATATGTTAGAGTTGGTATCACAATACTGTCATGTAACAACTTTTTCACTTCCATGCTCACCTCCCTGTTTCTTATCACTGCTTTCAATGAACCAGCAACCTTCCTTCCCTGCTGCACCCTTTTGAGCACTTCACCCTCCAGACTTCCATCCTTACTCATCACACTGCCCAAGTACTTAAATTCACTCACATTCTCCATATCCTTCCCATCCAATCTCACTGTACATTCACTGGCTTCACTTCTCTCGAAGACCATCACTTTACTCTTCCCTACATTCACCTTTAGATTCCGTTTCTTACACACTCTCCCAAACTCATCTACCAAGCCTTGCAGCTCCCCTTCGTCTTCGCTCAACAACACATTATCATTTGCAAACAACTGTACAGGGAGTTTCCAAACACTGCCCTCTCTCACTAGGGCCACTCCAACATCCACTGCCCAACCTTGTATCTCTTTTATAACCCCATCCATGTACAGATTGAACAACCATGGAGACATGACACATCCTTGTTTCAATCCAACCTTCAAATGGAAAGATTCACTCAGTTTGCCATCCACACGCACTGCAGTCTTAGCACCCTCATACATACTCTTCACTGCCTTCAACAACTTCCCATCCACTCAATATATTCTTAATACCTTCCACAAACCTTGTCTATCCACCGTCATATGCTTTCTCCAGATCCATGAAGGTTGCATACATCTTCTTTCCCTTCTCTAGAAACTTTTCCACTAAGGATCTAAGAATGAATATCTAGTCTACACAACCTCTTCCCTTCCTAAAACCTCCTTGTTCTTCTCCAACTAATTCCTCTGTAATTTCCCTAACTCTGTCAATAAGTATTCTACCATATACCTTTCCTATTACACTGAGAAGGCAAATGCCCCTATGATTACCACAAACTGCTTTTTCCCCTTATCCTTTGTACAGAGGAACAATTATACCTGACTTCCAATCCTCCGGGACTCTACCCTCCTCCCAAGCCAATCTGCACACCTTCCACATCCATTCCATTATTATCTCTCCCCCATGCTTCAGAATTTCACCACACACTCCATCAATTCCTGGGGTTTTCCCCATTTTAACTTTCTCCATTGCTTCCACCACTTCCATCCTGGTGACTTCAGCGTAACTTCAGAATGAATATTTAGCATGGCAGAAGACACTGTGACCATAAAGCACTGCCCACTTCAACCACAAAACCTTCAATGCTAAGAGTTTCAAGGTAAATGAGACATACTTGACTGATTGTATAAAAAAAAAAAAAAATTGTGTATGCCATGTGAGCCACTACAGTACTACCTATGTATGTGGTTGGTATACAGTGAACTTAGTCATTCATGCCTTTCTTAATGGAATGCTGTTTTATCATGATATACAGTATATGAGGAAAAGTCTCAAGACTTTATGAACAGTACAGTACTTTCAAGTATAAAAGCTGCTTTTTAAAATTTGGGTAATGACCAGAAGCTTACATACATTATGCATTTCATATATCGTTAGCTAACTACTATTGAGTTGAATTATAACATTTTGTTTGTTTACTATTTATCAAATTACTGAATGTTGCCTACTTTTAGGGACACACACAAGTTACAGTAAGTGCTTTATGTTTTCTAATATACAGCCGGCTAGTGGCAATGGAATTGCTTACTTATAGCCATGGCATTGCTTACTAATGAGTATTAATGTGTCCTCATAATATTCTGAAAGATAAAAACATAGTACAGTTAAAACTTTATATGGTAGTTTCTTGTAAAATACCTATAGCTTCTTTAAAATAAAAATTCAAATGGAAAAGCTAAAGGAATTGGAATATTTCGATGCTGTTTAATCCTCTCATACACGGCGGCTAGGGAAAAAATGCAACCACTTGCACTTTTACGAAACAGGTTGCATCCAGGTAAAATTTAACCACTCGCACTTTTTCGACTCGGGTTGCGTCCTACCTATATAACAAAAAAATAAAATAAATAAATTACCATATTTCATCATTCACTCATTTATTCAATGCTGACTTCTCACCGATATACAGTAAAACCTTCAAAAGATCGGAATTCCCTTTTATTGGAATTGAAGAGCTAACGGACTAAATTCTTGTACTGTATATCGGGAAAAGTACGATAAAGCCAGAGGCAATCGGGACTGCCTGACCACTTCTGCTATGTTCACCACAATAAGGTAAATAAACGACAGATCAGTGCACAATACAGTATTACTATGTTATACCATTTGATTATTGTAATGTACAGTATGTATAATACAGCACAGTATTGCAATGGTAGTGAAAACAGTTTAAAAACATTGGTGTGATCCGGACTAATGTCTGATATGTCGGAAAGGGTCCAGGTTAACAGGGAGAAGTCCGGATGTCACTTTTATGGGAATTTAGCGTTTTTCAGAATGGCTTGGGCCCCAATTAGTCTGTTACAGTGAGGTTTTACTGTATAAACATTTCATCAATGCTTGTTGAGAGAAAGTTGTACAGTATTCCACAAGCACTGACAAAATGTTTATATATCAAGAAAATTGGTATTGAATGAGTGAACGAAAAAAAAATATGGTAATTTACTTTTTTCTTCTTTTCATTAGGAAGATCATTTATTCATTTATAACACGTAGTAATTTCATAACAATAGTTACAATAATGGGCAGGGGAACAAAATGTTTGGAAACATTTTATGATGTTGAACCAGCTGCTACTAGAGCAGCCAGGTGTGGTCAAAGACCATAAGATATTTCTTTTCCGTAAGCCATACAAAACCTTTCTAATAGAGCTAGAAGTGTCATTTATTAAACAAAAATCATCGCAAATAAATGCTCTACAACTTTCTCTCAACAAACATTGACAGAATCTATGAGAAATCAGCGCTGAATAAATGAGTGAATGACACAATATGGTAACTTATTCTCTTTCCTTTTTTATTTTTCATTCACTGAGAAGATCATGTATTCATTTATAACATTTAGCAATTTCACAACAGCACAGTTTGAAAAAGAGCAAGGAAGAAAGCTGAATGGAAACGTTTTCCGATGTCACGCACACGCACATTGCTGAGTGAGGGGTGTGTGGCAAGTAAGATCGGGGCCAGCCTGTGGAGGTCATGCAGTACTCGGAAGTGGTTTGACGCACGCTGCGTCAAAATAGTTTGAGAGGGTTAATATATTAATACAGTTTTTTGAAGTACCAATATTTTTCATGTCAGATGAACAAAATTATATTTGCAAGTAAGTCAAACTTAGCACTAAATTCCTTACACTCAAAGAACAGCAGCGATACGTAAGTTGTCAGTGTTATATAAATACAGTACTGTATATACATTTTAATAAAGATTTATAAGAAAAAAATATATATATATATGCTCATAGCTCCTGTACCTTCAAAGTTTAATGTTAAACCAAAGTCATATGTAATGGGGTCTATAAAAGCCCGTGTCGCCAAGACGCAAGCGGGGATCCTCTCTTTGGCTCAGTGGTAAAGAGCGTGTCTATGAAGCGCGAAGGCCTGAGATAAAATCTCGGCCAGGACAGTGTGATTAATTTGTTAAGATTCATTCTGGTTAGTACACTGGTTGAAGCAATGGGATATGAGGCGAGGCTTGGAGGGCAATGATGGTTAGCTGAGTAGCTGACAGCATTCTAGTCCCTACATCCAGGGGTGAGCTGTCCCGTGTGGTCAGCAGCACACCCATTGGTGGCCTCCGATGCTATGCTACCATGTGTTCGAAACTGACTAGATTAATCACCACGGGGAGAAAAGATGTAATGGGGTCTATAAAAGCTCGCATTGCCTAGAGGCAAAGCAGGGATCCTCTCTTTGGCTCAGTGGTAACGTGTGTGCCTATGAAGCACAAAGGCCTGAGACTGAATCTTGACCAGGACAGTGTCATTAATTTGTTAAGTTTCAGTCCGGTTAATACAATACCAAAGATGATACACTGTCAGTGATGTGTGTGTACCACCTGACTGGCAAGTTCTTACCAGTCCCTCATAGCCCCTTGACAAAAGACTACTGTCTAAGTATTTGTGTTAAGCTTCATTCTAATCACAGTGGTATAATATTATGATCTAAATGCTCTGTATGTTTTAGTTCAAGAATTTTACCATTAAGACGGTCAACAGAATGTGGGATACGACAGTATCTTTGAAAAATAATCATTACAGCCTTATTTCACTTAGAATGGTGGAGAAATACGTGCCAGAGCCTAATGTCATAGGTAAAAAAAAAAAAAAAAAAACGTTACTAGGCCGATTCTGGTACTATTCTGATTATCGAATAATTTTCCCCTTCCAATACCGATGTTAATCGGCTTTTGCTTGCCGATTTACAGCAGTAGTGTATCGCCTCTCTTGGTGGCTGGAATCGTAATCACTGCTTTTGGAGGCACAGTGTGGGTTTCCTCCTACCCAGGGCATCATGGATATTCTGTGCAAAATGAAGCATCCAATTCATGATCCTTACAACAGGAAGATGATTATGCTGACCATTTTCATAGACCTGAAGGGGGTATTTGACTCAACCTCTCACCTGGGTATACTCCTCAAGCCTTAGGGTCACTGGCTCCCCTCTAGAAGGGTTCCATGACTTCCTGTCGAACCACAGCTTCAAGGCGTTGATTGGTGGGGCCCTCTCCAATCCACGTCAAATGGGAGCCCCCACAAACTGGAACAAGGTGCCACCGCTCGCCAGATAACTTAACGTCAAGTGCAAAAGTGGGGTTACCCTCTGTTCTACAATTTTTGTGTTACTTTACTGAAAATAGGATATTTACTGATTTATCTACATATATTACTGGAGAAAAAAATGGCTTCTTTATCAAAATATAATAGAAATGGAAGGTTGCATCCATCTCAATTTAGAGACAGCCTACATGTGAGTATTATATTGCCTGAGTATTGATCAGTCATGTTTTTAGGTGGTGAATGTACATTTATAAGGAAAAATGGTAAATGAGTATAACGAAAATGTATCTTACATGACAAAGGAAATATGGCAAGATCGTTTGAACTCACTGAGCACATATGGCGGCGCTATCTCATGGATAGCATGGTGCAGCCAGGGGCCGGCGGCACTGATGATGTGTATACACCACACCTGATGCCTGCCCCTTTTGAAATCAGCTGATAAATCCAGAAAATATAGTGCCATGGTCGACTGCACAGCTAAAATATATGTGGAAAAACAGACTGTACCAGAACCGAGACGTTTTCTCAAAGCAAGAGGATTACCATGCGTTTAAAAATTTGGGTCGCTGATCTCGGCCATGTAAGATTTCAGCCGTACAATTCTTGCTATTATTAAGTGTATGATAGATAGAATCATGTCAGGATTTGCCAAATGAAAGATTACGATATTCGGAAACCGTGTGATAAATATTTCCAACAACCGAGATTCATAACACTTGATAAAAATGTGCTGAATGCAAAAACACACAATAAGCTTTCATGGCTTTTAGTAAACTCAGTGAAGAACTTTTCATCGTAAATCTCGTTTAGAGCATCATTAAAATATCTAAGATGAAAATAATATTGGTACAGTATAATGCTTTATATATGAGTAATAATCCCAACAGGAGTTTTTTTACAGGAAGGTACACCAACTCTGAGCGGGTAGTGACCCCACACTATTTAGTGATCCAGCGAACACTGGCAACTTTCAGGAGTTTGCGGGAGCTCTAATTGCTAAAGGATCACCACAAATCCCCATCCTCTTCAATGTCATGATGTCGGACCAGCCTTGCTCTTCTGATGCCACTTGCCTGGTTCATGCCAACAATGCCACCAATGTTAGTCAAGTGGCCACCCTTGCAGAGGCCCAGCAGTGCCTTCAGTCGGTAGCATCCAGTTTCGAGGAGTGGATGGTTTTTACATTGCACTGCCTACCTTCACAACCATCTCTCAAGATAGACTCACATGTGGTACCAGACATCAGGGAACATACCTTTCTGGGTTTTCACCTGATGGCCTGCTCCTTACCTAGAGATGACACACAGAGTACAGTCTATCTATCTATTGCCAGATGCCTCAATCTCACAAGGGGTGGCCACAAACAAATCACCTCCATGTCACCCTGTCCAATGCCACTTAACTGCCTTGCTCCTAGCTCACATCCCTCCCCACTCCATCCCTCCACCTCATTCCTGGCCTCCCCCTCCCTCTCCCCCCCCTCCACCTCACTCACATACACTCTCCTCGTTATTCTCTCACTCTCCATCCTCTCTATATGGCCAAACCACCTTAATGTATTTCTATTAATGCTTCCTATCACATCCACATTCACACCACACTGCTCCTTCACTTCCTCACTGTCAATCTCTCAACTCCACATGCTCCTCTCAAAAATACCTCATTTCCACTTCTCTCACTCTTGACTTCTGTCCCTCCAACAGCGTCCAAGCTTCACTTCCATACATTAGAGCTGGTATCACAATACTGTCATGCAGTGACTTTTTTACTTCCATGCTCACTTCCCTGTTCTTTATCACTGCTCTCAAAGAACCAGCAACTTTTCTTCCCTGCTGTACCCTTTCATGTACTTCACCCTCTAAACATCCATCCTTACTCATCACACAACCAAAGTGCTTAAACACACTCACAGTTTTCATTTCCTCCTCATCCAGCCTCACTGTACATTCAGTGACTTCACTTCTCTCAAAGACCATAAATTTACACTTCCCTACATTAACCTTTAGATTCCAATTCTTACACACACTCCCAAACTCATTCACCAAGCCTTGCAGTTCCCTTTCGTCTTCCCTCAACAATACAGTATCATCTGCAAACAACGGTACAGGGAGTTTCCAAACACTGCCCTCTCTTATTAGGGTCACTCCAACATCCACTGCCCTACCTTGTATCTTTTATAACCCCATCCATATACAGACTGAACAACCACGGGGATATGACACATCCTTGTTTCAATCCAATCTTCAAATAGAAAAATTCACGCAGTTCACTATCCACATGCACTGCAGCCTTAGTGTCCTCATACATACTCTTCACAGCATTCAACTTCCCATTTACTCCATATATCCTTAATACTTTTCATATTCCTCATCTATCTACCGTCATATGCTTTCTCCAAATCCGTGAAGGCTGCATACAACTTCTTTCCCTTCTCTAGAAACTTTTCCACTAAAGACCTAAGAATGAATATCTGCTCTACACAACCTCTTCCCTTCCTAAAACCTCCCTGTTCTTCTCCAATTAATTCCTCTGTTATTTCCCTAACTCGGTCAATAAATATCCTACCATATACTTTTCCTATAACACTAAAAAGAAAAATGCCCCTATGATTACCACACACTTCTTTTCTCCCTTTTCCTTTGTACAGAGGAATAATTATACCTGATTTCCAACTCTATCTGCAAATCTTCTATATCCATTCTACTATTATCTCCCCCCCCCCATGCTTCAGCATTTCACCACACACTCCATCAATTCCTGGGGCTTTCTCCATTTTGACTTCCTTCATTGCTTCCACTACTTCCATCCTACTGATTCCTTCCTCTCTTCTCACCTCCCAGCCATTCCCCAGCCACTTATACTCACATTACTTTCATTCTCTATGTTCAACAATTCCTTAAAGAGTTCTCTCCATCTGCTCACTTTTTCTCCCTTCTCTACTAGCAATATACCCTTTTTATCTTTCACTCCCCGACTTACTTCATCACCCTGTCTACCTGTCCTTACTTCTTTCCAGAACATTTTCTTACATTCCCTTCACTTTACACTCAAATTCCTTCCAAATTCCTCATCCACTCTCTTCTTACTCTCTCTTACTAATCTTTTCACCTCTCTTCTTCTCTACATATACTCTCTTCTGTCTCTTAACTTCCTCCATGCCCCTGTTTCTCATCCACTCAATACTGTATATGCTTTCTTCTTTTCTGCCACAGCCTGTCTCACCTCTTCATTCCACCATGCTGTTCCTTGCACTCCCTTTCTTCTTCTCTTCACCATTTCACATGCTGCATAGATTTCTTCTGTGAATATCTTACACACACCTTCCACACCCCACATCTGCTCCAAATCATTTTTACCCAATCACTCTTCCACTTCTCTTTTATATTCTGTCTTTTTTCCATCCTCTTGCAACTTTTCTACCCTCCTTGTATAGACTACTTCATCCTGTCCTTCCCTTCTCATCCTCCTCCATTTCATTTGAACCTTGACTTTCACCACCTACAAGTGGTGGTCAGAAAGTCCACACTCCCATCCTCTGTATGCTCTTGCATCCATTACACACCTTATCATTCTATTATCCACACACACATAATCAATCATTGCCATCCATTCATTCGTTCAGTTCACTACCATCCCTTCTCATCGCCTGTCACATATACCTGTGGATCATTTTGTGTCTGAATAGGATACTGGTTATCACCAACTCCTTTCCAGCACAAATGTCCACTACAGCACTGCCATTCTCAACCACTTTTGCAGGCACACCCCACTCACCAACTACTCGATTCACCTTCATATTCCCTACTTTTACATTCATATCTCTAATCAAGAACACTCTCTCATTCCTTTCAAACTTTTCCAAGCAACTTCCACACTTGTTCACAACTCTTCTTTCACTCCACTTGCACGATCTTGCATTGATGCATATACACACACAAAATCGCCCAAATTTGTCGTCCAACATTCAATCTTACCCACACAATCCTTAAGCTGACGAATCCATACACTCTTACATTCTCCTTCCATCTCTTGCACACAACAATACAAACTCCTTCTTTTGCCCTCTCATTCTCACCCACTCCCACACATATACCCCATCCATACTCCCATCCTCTCACAGTCTCACCTCTTCATTTAGTCTGTTATTCCATATACGGCGATTTCGCCTACGAAGCAGACTTCCACAACGCAAATTTCTATGACACAGCAAGGTCCCAGAACAAGAAAAAATGAAGCACGCGAATTTTATACCAAAGGCGCAGCGGCATGGCAAGGTTTGAAGCGGCCGGGCAAATTCCAACATCAGCTCCATATTATAAGTGCTCAAACTGTGGACTTTTTTTTTTCTCTTATGAGGAGGTTAAACTTCACCAAATTCATTATGTTAAGTAATGAAACATTAAAGATTCTTTTGTAATGTGACTAGTTTAAAGGTTTGTTTGTAAAACCGCTATGAACTGGTTAGTGACAAAGCACCTATCTCTGAGCTAAGACGAAGTAGTAATCCCTCCAATATCCGTTGTAATAGAACCAAAAGCATGTCCGAATATTGGTTTTGTCCGGATATTGGTCCTGAAGCTCCAGCACTGGTTTTTCATGACCCTAACCTAACCTAACCTAAATCAGAAAACTACCTTCCAACCTCCCTAGTGGACATGTATAGCACTTATTTAGGTCCCTTTTCACATAAATAATGCACACATAGCATGAATTTATTGAGTTTTAACCAAAAAATGATTCAGAGGTGAGTGAGTCATAGGTGCTCAGAACTTGCCAGCATAGTATAAGTAAGTATCTGACATGGAAATCATCTTTTCTCACATTTTATGCACTAAATTATTGGATACAAAGCATCAAATACAGTAAATGATGGAAATTGCTACCAGAAAAATGGTTAGGTTAGGTTAGGTTAGGTTATGACGGGACATGAAATTCACTGCTTCCACCTTTTTCCTAGCTGGTGCACTTAAGAACCATGCATGAAAGAATTAAATTAAAAGCAGGAAATTATGATTAACACGATGTTAGGTTAGGTTAGGTTAGGACCGGACATGAAATTCACTGCTTCCACCTTTTTTCTAGCTGTTTTACTTAAGAACCATGCACGGAAAAATTAAATTGCAAGCAGGAAATTGATTAACATTTAGGGTAATTTTTTAACACATTTACAGCATGATGAAAACAGGTTAGGCATAAAAATCTTTATGGTAACCATAGGTTAGGTTAGGTTAGGACCAGACATGAAATTCACTGCTTCCACCTTTTTTCTAGCTGTTGCACTTAAGAACCATGCATGAAAAAATTAAATTGCAAGCAGGAAATTATGATTAACATTTTTGGTAATTTTTTAACACATTTACAGCATGATGAAAACAGGTTAGGCATGAAAATCTTTAAGGTAACCATAGGTTAGGTTAGGTTAGGACCAGACATGAAATTCACTGCTTCCACCTTTTTCTAGCTGTTGCACTTAAGAACCATGCATGAAAAAATTAAATT
>JAGKTI010010690.1:0-27959 GCA_018397915.1 Birgus latro
CCCCATACCCCAGTTTCCTATACCTTCCCCATACCCCAGTTTCCTATGCCTTCCCCATACCCCAGTTTTCTTTATCTTCCTCATACCCTAGTTCTCTCCACCTTCCCCATACCCCAATTCTCTTTACCATCCTCATACACCAGTTCGCGCTATCCCGCTCATACCCCAATTTTCTCCACCTTCCCCATATCCCAGTTCTCTCTCCCATCCTCATACCCCAGTTCTCTACCCTCCCCATATCCTAATTCTCTATACCTTCCCTCTTTACCTTCCCAATACCTCATTTCTTCGTAGCTTCTTCATACTCCAGTTCTAAAAATCCTTCCCACATCTCATCGCTGTTTATCTACCTCATACCACACTTCAACCTACCCTCCCTTTCTCATGCCTTGGTTTTGCCTACCTCTTTCATTCTTCCTACGAATTCCTTTTCTTCCTTTTTTTTTCCCCCTCACCTTCCTAAGTCGGTCCTTCATACCTCACTCCACACCTCACTTCCCTTGCCCTTTCTCCTCCATATTCTCCCTCCATATGCTCCCTCCATACTTTACCACCTTCATCCATCATTTCTTTTCTCCTTCCATTCCTTACTCCTACCTTCTTCATACATCACCCCACACAATTTCCTTCGTAACATGAAAAGTTACCATTTTTAACCATCATCCTAACTGGAGGGGCACGATAAAGAAACTGTAAATGGGAGAACCGTTATAGTAAGAAAGCTTTCAGCAAAAACAAACCATGCATCCTTTCACTCATTATTCAACCCTTGGAAATTCTCAGTTGCGCTTTACAGTACGTTCACCTAATTTGAATTTAATGAGCATGAATATAAACCTGTAATGAAACAGTAACTCTGTGTGAGGTTCGTAGTGGTAACGAGTCGGCACGGCAGCGTAACGTACTGCAGACCAACAGTGTTCATTTGGAGAACATGTTAACCCCTTCACTCAGAGAAAGTAGTTTATATTATGTTTTTGCTGCTTCCAGATGATTTTTTTTCTCAGATTAGGCGAAACATCTAGTAGTGAGAGGATTAGAAACAATATCTGTTAACCCATAATCTGTTTATTATCGTCTGGTTTCAGCAAGAATTTAAAGAATTTCAAAAAGACGCCTTTTCAAAAGAGAAACAGACGTGTAAACCGAGATAGGCCAGTGTTGATGAAATCTGTCCGGAAAAATAATATGCACAATAGCTATGGACCCATCGTACAAATATTGATTAAAAATGAAGCCGGAGTTTGTAAACTTATCTACAATAAGGAAATGCTTGTCTATTATATTGATATTGTCGGTGTATTTAACACAGCTAGTGAGAGAGAATTTATGAAACGGTTTAAATTGATGGAAGACGAGACTATCATTATTAAAGACAGTCCTTTTGGTTCACTGCATTATCAGCATCGTCGTAATTATCACCATCGTAATTATCACCACCATCATCAACCCAGCTTCTCATCTTATGCAGAGGGAGGATAGACTTTAGAAAGCAGAAGAGGGTAATAGACAAGAAGAAGGAGTTACCAAAAGCATTAACAGTGAAACAGGCCATTTCTCATCTTATGCAGAGGGAGGATAGACTTTAGGAAGCAGAAAAGGATAATAGACTAGAAGAAGGAGTTACCAAAAGCATTAACAGTGAAACAGGCCAAACTTTTCTTCACTCCCCGGTCAACAAATCTTGGCTTCATCCCTTCCATCCCGAAGTATCGTTATCATATTGAGAGGATTAAGAAACTATCCTGTAAAACGAGGTGACAGTAAATATGTTCTATCCCTCTGCATTTTAATTTACACTCTATGATGAATTAAGCCAGTTAGTTTCCATGTCGGGGTGCTTCATAACAGTGGTTCATGTGAGGCATAACCCAGTGGTGACTGTATAAATGGATTGGTTGTTTGGCCTCGATTGTGTAGATCAGGTAAAAAAAAAAAAAAATCCTCCTAAATTAGATTCTTAAAATTCAACTTCACCAGCTACCTGCAGTGTGCCATTAGTTTTTAATGCACACTGACAGACTGTATAAAATAGATCGATAGGTAGATAGTCAGACACTGTAAAATAGCTATAAGTAAGTAGACAGATGGATAAATAGATAGATAGGCGGATAGTATGATGTCGGTATATTCAGTAGCCTACCTGCTTGATTTTTTCATAATAGATTTTTTTTTCTTATCCTTTGCACGGTAATATTGTATGCCAGTGTTATCAGCAGCATAACCACCACCAGTGTATTACCTTCTCCCCGAGTCTTGTGTATGCCTTTGAGCATCCTAGCAAATGTGTATATTTTTCTGATTATACTCTCTGCCTGTGCCTCACTTTCGACTACCTTCCTCATGCATAGTATTGACTTACCCTATTTTATTTCAAGTACATCTCAGCCTTCATTAGGATCAGTTTTCCCCTCATTCCTAACTCATTTCTCATGTCTGGCCAAAGAAATTAAGCTCAGTCACAATGAATATACATGTGAGTATGCCTCGGACTGCCCGGCGGCCATTTTGTTGCATCAGGTATTGAGCGAGGGACTCCAGGTGTGTGGGTGATGCAGGAGCTGTTGCATTATGCTCGGGGGGATTCCCTCTGACACTCACGATGACAACATTGCAAAACATCCAGTATATATGTGGAAAATGGCCACTGGGGGAAAGACGACGAGATTTCCTTTTTATATACCAATTAATGTAACGAGGTGTATATTTCACACCTTTTTACCAGTAGATAATTGCTACGTTGTAACTAATCGAAACTGTGAGGGGGATATATTGTTTTGCTATGCCGTCCAGAAACCTTATAGTATCTAATGACTATCTTCCTTTATTCACCCTTCTTATTAATCTTGCAGTCTTGCCCCAAACCTTAGTCTAATTCCTATCGTCGTCCTTTCATTCTTTATCTTTCATTTCTTAGATTTTACTCATTCTTAGTTGACTTTTAGCTTCGTTCACTGTCTCTAAGTTCATTCCTCACTCGATTCTCTATGCCTTTTACTTACTTCTTTTCTTCACTAATTCTTACTAAGTACTTGCTTTACTCCTTTCTATGTAGTTTATTTTCTTTACCGTCCCATTGATTTTTTTTTTTAGTCTCATTCCATACCTTGTAACTTCCCTCATACTTCAGTTATTCCCAGCCTGTGGTCTCTTGGCTCCTCACTTCTACATGTCTTCCCTAAATCTTAGTCATTTCTCTGTCTTTCTTCTTCTTCCAAATCATCATCATCATCACCATTCCTATGTCTACATTCTTCCTCCTTCACCTGTCATCCAGAGCTTCAGTCCATCTTATTTTTTTTGGTGTCCTCTAATTTATTTTTTTCCTTCTTTCCATCCTTCATTTCATTCTGCACTCATTTTTTTTAGTCCATACATTTTCTTTCATTACATACTCCCTTCTCTTATCTAACACTCCATCATTTAATATTCCTATCTCTTGTTCCATCCTCCTATCTGTCATTCCATCCCACATTCTTTCATTCTATTCACCTTCCAAGCATTTTATATTCCCTTTTTTAATAATCAGGCCATACTCCACTTTCATTCCATAAGCTTTCTTCTCATCCCTTGGTCTTGTTTCTCACTCAGTACTCCTATTCCTCATTCTGGTTTTTTAATCTATGCTTCCTCTTATTATATAACTTTCCCTAAAATCATGCTTCATTCTTTCATTCTGCCTACTCCTTTTTCACGCCTTCTATTCTATGTCTCATTCCCTTTCTCTTTCTGTCATTACCGGACGTTTCCTTGTCTCCCTCACTCCTTGCTTTTTCGCAGTATCCTGTTACCTCCTTTGTGCCTCATTTCTACCTGTCTTTCTCATGCCCCACATATCCTTCCTACCTCATGCCTTTCGTTTATCCGTTTATGTATCTCCTTATCGAACGTCTAAGCCCAGAGTTCATCCATGTTGTATTTAGGAAATTAAGATAAAAAAGCCTTTGGAGCCCTACCAGTCATCACTCATCCCTCCTCCCTCCTGCCAGTTTAAGTTACCCTCTTTCCTATAATCCTTTGCTTTATCCTTCCACCTTGTCCTAAGTCGCCCTCTTGCGATCATCCCCTATCTACACACTGTCGTCTACTTACTTTTCATGTATCTCCATTTCCGTTCACTTCCTTCACACCATTCTTCGACTACCCTCACTCATGTCTAACTTTTGCCTGTCTCCTCTTTTATACCTGCTCTGCCATAGTTTTTTTTTTTTATTCTTCAGAACTAGTTGTCTGTCTCGCACTATAATTCTGTCTACTTCCGTCACAGCACAGTTCTACTTACCATTCATGCCTCAGTTCTGTCTTCCTCGTGCCCTTTCGTTTTGCCTTTTTCATGCCTTGGTTCTGTCATCCTCATACCCTTTCGTTTCGCCTGTTTCATGCCTTCCTTCTTTCTGCCTCACTCATGCCTCGTCTTATACTCCTTTCTTTTGATCCATGTGTAAGTTTCATCATAATTTCATAGTCTTTCACACTCCACAGGCAATTCTGCTTCCTTACCCCTCGTTCTATAATCCTTTACATTCATTTTCCTCCTCCTTCACACTTACTTACTTCTTTCTTGGCCTCTCCCGCTTATTACAGCACACTTCACTGAATCGAGTTCTTTAACTGGTGAACAGGCTGGTGAGAGGGACTGGAATGAAGGAGCAGTGATAGAGAAGGTTGGGGGCATGTTTGTTTCGGTCTCCATGGATGAACTCCAGGATTAGCCGTCTGACAATACATGCATAGATAGACGAGAGGCAGAAGGGAAGACAGACAGGTGATGTACGAGGAGGGTTGTAGAAAGTGAGGCAGTAAGACGTGGTAGGAAAATACGTAGAAGGAACCTAAAGAGGGAGAAAAGTGAGGCATCTGAAAAGAGTGAGGATCTTTTTAGGAATTGGTGACAGGAGTGAGGAAAGGAGGATTGGAATCTGGATTGAGAGGAAAAAGTTTGGAATGTGAGGAAGGAGCTTGAATGACGGAAAGGAAGACGAAGTGTATAAAGGGAGAAGAGTGAGGCCCAATGAAAAGTAACAACGAAAGTAGATATGGGATGAAGAGAAGGGAGTATGGAATATGGGGAAGATGTGCATAAAATAGTGGAAAGGCGCATGGAATGGGTAAATGGAAATAATATGCCGAAGAATGAGGAGAAGGGTACATTGAAAGACAAAGTACACTCGGAACATATGAAAGAAAAGGACAGAAACAGAACTAATAATGGTGAACCCATTAACTACAAGGACGTAATATTCTTTCATTTAACCTTGCCACTACCCAGTTAACTACTTCAGCTTAGAACCCCTAGTAGTGAAAGTGTTATTGAAGGCAACATGGTAAATCAGATCCCTTCAGTCCCAGTGTCTCTACTAAGATGAACAAAGTCGTCTGTAGGTAGTATGAATGAATTGCAAGAGATATCATATGATTGTAGGCACATACTGTAAATGCAAAGTGAGAAGTTGGGGGAGAAAAGAAGAGGAGTAAATGAGGAATGAGAGAAGTAAATAATATGAAATAAGGCTTAATTATGAGAATGAATGAACAGGAAGAGTATGATGAAGAAAGTGTATGTAAGGTGAGAAATGGGTAGTGTTAGAAAAATACGAAAAATGAAAGATTTACAAAGCATGCAAAGATAGTGGCAGAAGGAAAAATGGAAAAGGTGGACATGGGAAGACAAGTACAGTATAAGGTAATATAGTGTTTCTTGATAACTCAACAGGGGCTTAACATAATATAGTGTTTCTGGATAAGATAACACAACAGAGGCTTAACATCCAAGCATGGTGTAATTCCAGTAATATGATTCATTGCGCCTGCAAAGTAATTCATCATCATCATTATCATCATCATCGTCATCACCCTAACCAGTTCTTGCAAAAAATGGATTGTGTAGCATCCTAACCAGTTACTGCAAAAAATGAAGTGTGTAGCATCTATATTTAGGGAAAGCAATGCATCACAGTACAAGGTTTATCAACTCAGGTGAAATGGGCCATACATCCACCCATTCAGTAACTGGTATATAATAAAAAAAATAAATAAATTGACTGCAATATTCATCATAGCCTATACTCGATGTTTTCAATGCTGTCATTTCTGTGAACACGAAGATCCCCCGCACAATGCAACCGTTCCTGCAACACCCACACACCCCAGTCCCTCGCTCGATAGCCCATGCAACAAAATGGCCGCCGGGTACTCCAGACCTAACTCCCATGAACCCTTTCCACCTGATTACTTTTTTGTGCTATCTCCAACCGATTTTATATAAACTTATCGATCTGGAGGGGCCTCAGATAGCTCCCTTACTCTAAATTACCTCCCAAAAGCTTAATAAAATCTCCAGGTAGAAGTAGAAAGAGATTAAAGTTTGCATTCTTGGGCAATACCAACACAATTAATCTGTAACTGAAAAAGTGTGTGTAGGAAAGCATGGTATGGTAGCCTAATATCTGAAGGCTAAGGAACTGAAAAAGATCTTGTACAATGGATGGATGAAGTATACAGTATACTGAGATAAACATGACAAGGGCAATCGGAGGAATTATTGTTTTCCTAGTGTATGTGAGGCGCATCGATAAAGAAAATAAGAAAATGTGTGCAGTAGGTTTTGCGTAAAGTGAAACCGATATGTCGAAGGCTTAAATGAAGTATGAATGACTGTGTGTCTCATTTCACTAGAAATACTGTTTGATAGTTCTCCTAACTTCGTGCATTCTCTTTATTAGTTTCTAGATCCATCCTTATCTCATCCTGTAGGTGAGAAATGGAGCTGGGTTGATAATGACTGAAATAGTAATTGGTGGTGATGATGATGATCCTTCCTGGCCCCAGCTTTTAGGTGGGAATTAGGGCTGGGATGATGATGGTGATGATGATGATACCGAAGTACCAAAACAATCAAATGTGTATTGATTTCACGTCTGTATCAAACCACTACATCCTTCTCTTTAAGTACTTAACCTCTTCACTTCAATGTCTTATTTCATATTATTACCTTGCTCCCGAACAGACAACTTGATGCAACTTAGGTGAGACCTCTAGTAATGAAGAGGTTCCTTAGGACTGTGCCACTGAAGCACTTCAGTTCAAGATGTTTGAGCTAATCTTAATAAAATCGACATACTATAGCACGAATAAATTTCGAAATATGTCATTGGATTGAAGGAGTTAAATAATTCGACATTTATTATATTCCCTATTGTCTGATTTCCTTGAAGTCAGTTAGATTAACCTATAGAGCCTGAATAAAATTAGTTATATAAAATTCTGTTTCGGGGTTCCTGTACGTCTGATGAGCCAAGCAAGGATTAATTAACAGAATATTTAAGTACTGATAGAGATTACTAATATGGGAATGCAGAATATCTGGCGTTTTCAGTGTGATGATAGGCGTCGTCTGTGCTTCAAGTCTCTTCAGAATTCTAGATCATTTTACTGTCTGATGGATTCCATTTTTTCACTCTTTTTATAATGTACAGTATAAATATTAACAGTTTCACTACGAATACGTCGTGTGTGTGTGTGTGTGTGTGTGTGTGTGTGTGTGTGTGTGTGTGTGTGTGTGTGTGCGCGTGTGTGTGTGTGTTTTCTCACTACCACCTGACGATTTCATTCAGCTTAAGAGGGACTTTTCGAATTCCAGGAGTTAAATGAAACCCATTCTCAACTGAAGGTCTTCTTTTTGTGCCCATTTTGCAGTAATTCACACACGAGCATTCTAAACTGCACAGTGAAGTTATGCTTATTCAAACATACATACAGACATAGGAAAATCGGGTGTAGGTGAAAAAGCTCCATGACACAGAAATCCTTCCTGCTTTCTAGGTAAGTATCATCATCATCATCGACCATTTTTCGACTTAAGAATAGAGTTATTATCTGTAATATTAACCATTTTACTGTGACGACACATGTTTTGGTTATAATCTTGCTACAGCCAGACGATTTTACTCGGATTAGGAAGGGGAAGGCTGTTCTTTCCTTACGACAGCATTTAGATTCTTCAATAACCCTGGCAGTATAATGACGTCATATATACTTCCTTTCTAATATCAACCATTGATGTCATTCAATCCCGAATATAACCCTAGAGGTGAGGGGTACAAATTAATAAGCTTTTAGCTAGTTCTACAACGTTATTTTTTTTTTTATTGTGACACAATTATCACATGTTGTTTTTCTTACACAGTGCTTTTCTTACACTGATAAATCTTTACTTTTGTATTCGTCTGTTTCTTCAAGTTCAAATGCATATCACGTCCACTGACTCCTCCACAGTGCTCTCTTACTATATTTTTTTTTTTACTGCGGTGCTGTCACTCCACGTCAACATGGACCTCCTATGAGCTATCCTTTCATCGTATTTACCTGGGTACACACAAGTCAGGTTAGGACACAAACTGGAATGACTAAACTGTATGCAAGAATGGAATCGTGAGAAATGAACATGCTGATAAGAAAACACACTGACTGAGAGTGATGAAGATGATGATGATGATGATGATGACAATGACACACAGGTTTAACATTTTCAGTCTGAAGGCTTATTTCTTTTTTTATCTTGCTATCTCCTGACGATTTTATTCACCTCAGGATAAACTTTTCGAAATGGAGGGATTAAATTATAGACTCCATTAACCCTTTAACCCGTGGAGATCCTTCTTAAGTTAAATATCATCATCTGGTAGTAGCCTGGTTAACGCAAAAGAAAAGGAAAAGAAAAACAATCATCATTGTGAAAGGGCTAAGTATCAGAGAACACTCTTATCGCACACAGAATCATGGGAAATAAAGTAAGATGTATATTTTTTTTCTATCAGTCTGGCTGTCAGTGGTTAATTCCAACTGATATAAAATGTGTCTAACCTTGGCCAAACAAAGATCGCCTGGTGCCAGCAAGAATAAAGTACAGTACTTAAGTGAGGTGGAAAACAGAGATTGGGATGACGATGGTGATGAAACTGGAGTGGTGAAAAGGATAAGGGACGAGGATACCAAACGAAGTGATGGACATTATATCACTAAATATCTCACAGTAACTCTCATACTAAAATCAAACTATAATCATTCCTAAAGTAGAGACTTATGCCACGAGAACGAGATTGAGACAGTCAGAAACTAAAAGAGAAAATATATATTAGGAATAGAGAAGTTAGTTTACCTGAGGAATGGGAAGGTACGGGAAAATGAATTAGGGAAAGGGTAAAAGTGAGATTTGTATATCTGATGAGCGAGTCGGAGCATATAAGAAGTGAGAAAAATGGAAGTGAAGAATAAGAATAGGGAGACACATCAGTGGGGAATGAGATGGGACGGGGAAGAAGGAAGGCAGACAAATACAAGGCATGGAGATGGTAATTATGTATGGTAATTATGTATGGTAATGAAGTTAGGCAGAAATGAAGCATGAAGATAGGTAGATGTGAAACAGATGAGGAAAGATTTAGACATGAGTGATTTGAGCAAAAGTGAGCCATTAGTATATTAAAGGATACAGAGTTGATGCTTGAGGGAGGTAGGCAGAAGTGAGGTAAGAGGAAGGTGAAATGAGAAAGACTGTTGCCTATGAGATATATGAAATTAGGCAGAAGGGGGATTCGATGTGTCCGACATGTGGAGGACAGGTAGAAATGAGTCATGACGGAGGTTGCCATGTCTGATACAAGTACTGTATGTTAAGGAAATAAATGGATAGTAGGAAGAAAAAAGCATCATAGGGATATGAGTGAGAGGGAACTGAAAAATGAGGTGCATCGAAGGGATAGGAGACTGAAGAATGAGATGTACTGCTGATTATAAAAAATAGACACACGTGAAGATTGGGTGGCAGAAGTGGAGGTGGGACAGACAAGAGTGGAATCCGGGAAGAAAGGAAGAAGTGAGAAATGATGGAAACAGAGATGAGGAGTAGGAGGAAGAAAGTGTTAGGAATATGGAGAAAACAGAGGTACAGGATGAAACATACTATGTAAATAATAAACGTATGGAGACAAGACTGTAGAAGAAATGTAGAGATGGAGAGGTGGCAATGAATCGACAGTGGCATATACTATTAGCCAAGATCCGGGAGCTTGACTGGTTAGTGAGTTGAATGAATGTCCCATTCCACCAGGCATACTCTGATTAGTTCATCCTTTAACGTTTCGTCTCTTTTCTTGCTTTCTCAGCGCGGTCTCATCTCATCTTTGAGTGGGAAAAGAGATTGGGATGATGATGATGATGATGATAATGATGTTAGGTGTTAGTGTTCATCAGGATTTACATTCTGTCCCTCTTGTGTTATGGTAATCAGTTGTAGTACATACACAGGCCAAAATTATGTCCTGCCCTCACACTAAAGAGTTCCTCGGTCGATGGATGCATCAACAAGATGCCCACCAATTGCTATGGACCTGACTCGCTGTTATTCCTCAGGGCTGTTGATAGGTGAATGAAGCGTCAGAAAAGCCAAGGTATTATTGAGGTATAAAAATTAACACTGTAGTTTAATTTCTCTAACATCATCTGATAAACTTAACAGTTCAAACAACAATAATATATGAAGAAACAAATATTAGAATGAAATGTGAAAATTAAGGGAATGGAAAGTAAGAATGAGGTAGTCACTTCTGATGAATGAAGGATGGCATTTAGGGAACTAGAGAAACAGAAGCTAGGGAAAGGAAACATACAGCTGAGAAATGACTGAAGCCTAAGGAATAAGGTACTTAGGTAAATGTGGGGTGTGATAACGTGGGCACAACAGAAACCTGAAGCAAATAGATGCGAAGAATGAAGAAGGTAGTTAGAAGTACGGCAAGATTGATGTTAAAGTAATGTAGACAAAAGTGTGGCTTGTGTTAATACAGAGGTGAGGACAGAATTGAGATATTAAGAGTTTATGCAGAACACAAGGCCTTAGACAGTTAGGCAGAAATGAAGTGAAATTAGATACTTGTATGTGAAATATGATGAGGATAAGCAGAAGATATGCATAAGGAGATTAGCTAGAATTATAATGTGATGATGGGTAGTTAGAGATAGGCATGATGGAGGTAGGTAGATATGGCACATGGAGAAAGTAACTGAAATGATAGTGTGAGAGGAATACGACAGGAGAGGGAAACTGAGGAATGAAATAGATCTAACAAACAAATGAAACTTGACTAAGAAATGAGAGGGTTTATAGACTAACGAACAAGTTGAAAAAGGATGGAGAGAAATATGATAGTCAGTTAAGAAAAAAAATAGAAATAATGAAAAAGGAGTGTGTGTATGACGAATAAAATGGACAGAGGGGGAGATTAGAGAGCAGAATACCCGTGACGAAAATAGATGAATAGGAAGAAAAATTTTACATGTGGTAGGTGGGGGCTTGTGGTAGGTGGGGGCGCCCACCATCCACTCACTCGACGTAGTGCTGCTTTCAGGTTTCTGCCCTCTCTTCTCATCCATCCTTCTCTCCTTCCATCCTCTTCTGTCTTCCTTCCTTCATTCTTTCCTCGTACTTCTGCCTACGGGTGACTGTACACTCCCTCTTCTGTCTTTCTTCCTTTCATTCTTTCCTCTTCTTTCTGCTTGTGGGTGACTCTACACTGAGTGACAAGCCAAATGGTTTCCTGTACACCAGGAAACCATTTACTATGCTGGGTGGTAACCATATAACCAAATTTTGGTGCCTAGTGGTTTAGTGGGTAATTAAGGCGCTCCAATCGTATTGAACCGATGAAGGTTTATATCCAAGGGATGGTTGGGATTTATTGCTCACGTAATGCCACTCAGGGATGAGTGAGGCTGGTCACTCTCATCTTAAATGTCAGGACCAACTTGCCTAGCCCCGGGTTTCTGCGTTCCTCATGGAGCGACATAGGATTGGATGATGGATGGATGGAAAAAAAAGGAAGGAGAATAGAGATACGGGTTAAAGGTGGATTATAAGGAATGTCAGGCAACTGAACGACAGGGCAGAGGTATGAGAGAAAGTGTAAAAAGGGGGAATAGAGGGTTGAGTTAATGATGGACTTCTAGATAGTATTACACCTTTTTCACATTTTTCCTAGATTCTGTATTTTCCATTTGGCACAAGCTCCAACATCCAGTGGATCGATGTTGCTGAAGGCCATTCAGGAATGATTAGGATAAAGCAGGGTCTATGACAGGGATGCACAACCGGCGGCCCGCGGGCCGCATGTGGCCCTCAAGCAACCCTCTGGCGGCCCTTAGTAGGTAATAAAAGGTAAAAAATAATAAAAGATAATAAACTGATAAATAGCAGTTCAAGTGATAATTCAAAATGTGCCGTGGACCCAGAACTGCAACCCTTTTTCTGTATCACCTGAAGACGTGGAAGTAGAAGCCCAGTTAGAACCGATTGACCTCCAGAACAGGGACATTCTTCATATAAAGTTTAAAGAAGGGGACTTACTCAATTTCTATAATTGTTTGCCCAAAGATCAATATCCTTATTTTAGAAACAACGCTGCTATTTATGCAAGCTTATTTGGCTCTACCAACATTTAGTCTGCTAAGTCGAAACAAGTCAAACATTCGAAGCAGGCTGAGTGATGAAAGTTTGCACTCTGTTTTTCGACTGGCAACAACAAAGTTTCAACCCAACATAAAGAAGCTTGTCTATGAATAACAGTGTCAGAAATCGCATTAAGAAGACTGTCATGCATGCCAGGTAAGGATTAATCATAGTTTTGTAACGTAATGGATTAAGTACTATATTTTTACCATTAAGCACCTAAAATTTCTTCATTTTTGTTTAAAATAAATCTTGCGGCCCTCAGTGAGTTTTAAGTTTGATCATGTGGCCCGAGGAGGCCAAAAGGTTGTGCATCCCTGATCTATGATATAATGCAAATACAGAGTGAAATAATAATCGTTACAAGGGATGACAGGTATTCAGAAACTAACATATAGATATTTAGTATGACACGGCAGGGTAATAAAACATGTTTTCCACTATAGATCTATTTGTTGCTTCAGTTTCAATAAAAAAGTGTCTTTGTTTTGCCATCAGGGCTCATCATGTTATAGTTTTAGTTGCTTGAGAGTTTTGGTATTCAGTTGCAGTATGTACAAAGACCAAATGTATGCAATGTCCATTTACTAAGACATCTTCGGTCGATGGAAGAGGTAACTAAATGGCCACCAAGCTGCCTGGCTCAAGCTTACTCACCGTTGATCCTGTGGGTGATAAACTGATTAATATATGACTAAGGGTAATAAGAATATTAGAAATATGTGAAAATTAAGTATTTTCTCTCTTAGGCTACTAGGACAGGCTATGAAGAAACGTGGTTTAGTGTGTGATAAATATAAAATAAACTGTGTGAAGAAAAAATTTCAAGACTAAGGCATAAACTGTGGATTCAAGAGCAAAAAGTAAAGTTGATCATTAGTGCTGCGAAAGATGACGAAGAACTGTGCAACTATCTTGAGGTAATAGAACCAATAACAGGAGCTCTGAAGCTAGGGCTCGACAAGACTGAAGAAAAAGGGTATTCTGACAGTAATAACCAATTCATTCAGGCTGTCATACCCTGGATTGTTCATGTAAGCATAAAGGGCGGCGTTGGTACTTTTAAATTATGAAGTATCGTAGTTCGAGAACAAAGACACTGAGGGAATCGTTGGACACTATATTATGATGTTCCGGGAAGTGTGGAGAGTTACCAAAGAAGCGGTAAGAGTGAGCTGGGCACATCTAATAAAAGATAGGAGGAATGTGAGGAGAAAAGACTGAAGTGAAGAAAGAGGAAGAGGAAAAACCATGAGTGAGAAATGAGAACTGGAGAATAGGAAAAGTAAGAAAAGGTTAGCGAGAAGTGTCCTAAAAATGGAAATCAAACCAAAATGAAGTGAGAGGGGCATGGATTAGGAACGAGGAACGTAAATAGATGTAGTGAAACAGGCAGACAAGAGATGTAGTAAAAAGGAGTGCAGACAGGAAAAGTTTTATTTGGTCCTTTTGGGGCCTTTGGTTATAGGTTAGGCTACGATCATGGTATATATTCTGTTAGTTTTAAATAAGGCACAAATAAGACAGTAAGGTGAGAGTCATAAATTGGACATGAATAGGGTAAGGAAACGTGATACGTAAGGAAAAGAAGACAGACATAGAGCATTCCAAAAGTTATACATCAATGAGAAGTAAGGGAAGTAGACAGGATTGAGGTACGAGGAAGCGGAAAGTTAAATGAGAAAGAGTTTTGTTTGGGTTCTGAGGAGGACAGAGAGAAAAGAGGCATGGGATGCTCTGACAGAAGTATAACAAAAGAGGAACAAGCCGGCAGGGGACGATGGCCAGCCCTCAGCGGACCAAGCTTTGTCAGCAACCGGAAGTGAGTTTCGACACTAAATGTAATATTTGTATGGAGCTACTCCAGTGCAACATTCCACACAAGAGCCATGGTCCTGGCTTAACAATCTTCGAAGCCACAGCATCTCGCTCGAGCTTAGTCTTGATTTTGGCTATTTTCACCGTTTTCGCATTTGATGACTTTTGACACCTGACCTGGCCCATGTAGCACATAGGTGTATAGTAGAAAGTTGTAGTACTAGTTGATGTCTATCAGCATGCAGACTTTTATTCAATTCCATTGTGCCTCTGGGGAACTAGGGGGACATTTTATAAACTAGTGCTGGTTGCTAGAGATGCTGAGGCCAATGTTCACAGGGTCGCCACTGGAAAACTAGAGAAGAGAGGGGAAAAATGGATGACACACTTCCGATATGGAATGACCTCAAGATTACGCCTAAAGAAGTCAGAGCTTTGTACGCCCGTTAGTAATGCTTCTGCAGCTCAAAAGGTGAAAAGCACGAACAATGCGGATTTTGGCCGTTGCTTGGCAACGAATTGTTGTCTAGCAGCCTAAACCTTGCGGACACAACTAGGTCATAGGCTGGTCATTGTATCCAGGTTTGATTGGAAGCGGTTAATTCTGAAAGGTAGAAGTTCCTGTCACAGTTAAACAAGAAAGAAAACGCGACTAACAATAAGAGCAGTATGGAACTGGCCAATACAAGAATACAAGGAAGAAAGTTAACGAGACTAACAATAAGGGCAGCATGGAGCTGGCCAATAGGCGGAAGTGAGATATGAGGGAGGTAGAAAGATTTGGCAAACTGAGGAAGCAGTTGGCAAGTATAATGAGATAGGCAAAGGAAAGATGTAAGCGAGGTGCGCCTCATTCTAAGGAATGAGAGAGACATGAGTGAGATATTGTAAGAATTTATGTTTCAAGAGCATAGACATAAGAGAGAAATAAGGCAGTGGAAATGGAGGAGAAATGCAGGACAGTGGACTTTGGTTAAACAGGAAGAAATGAAGAATGTTAGGGGCATGATAAGGATGAAAAGGAAAAAAAAGGTATTTACTACGACTGCAGTATAAAACACGAAAGTGCAAATTGGGATGAAGAAATAAATGTGGCTTAAAAAATGGGGGGAAGGGGAGGGAGGTTGTGGAATAGAGATACGAGCAAAGGAGGCACATTGAAATTGCGGAAAACAAAAACTTTCTTGGATCAAGAAAAAATAAGTACGTCACAGAAGGCCTTGAACCATTTCTTTATCTAAATGTTTTAATCGTGACTACTAGAGTATTCTCTCAGCTGCACATTGGTCGTTCTTGACATTATCATGCAGTTCACATGTTGGGTTCGTATACGCAAGAATAAAAAACAACTCATGACTTGCGAAGTTGGTGCTTATTTGTGGCACGAGAAAAAGAGAGACAATATATGAAAACAAAGCGTCAATGTAAGAAATAGTTTATGGATAGAGAAGGCAGATATACTTGGGATATAAGTGGAGAGCTGGGTTTGGGAAGGTAAGGGCGAGGTTGGCACATTTCATGAATGGAAAGGAAAAATATAACAACTGAGAGACAGGAGTGAGGAATGAGAAAGAGACGGGCTCGTATGAAAGAGGTATGAGGATTGGAAATAAGTAAGTTAAGCCACAAAAAAGAAGTTGGATGAAGTGAACAAGGAGAATCCAAGATAAGACGGGTAGTGTAGACAACAGTGAGGCTTGAATGAGGCATGAGCAGTTCATAAGAAATGAATTATTAAAAAGAGAGAGAGAGAGGGAGAGAGAGAGGGGGGAAAATGAAGCTTGCAGAGAGGTAGCAGGAGTGGGTTACGAGGAAAGTTGAAGCAAATAGAACATAGGAGATACAAGTAAAGCACGTAACGATGTTATCTCCTAGGGTTATTTAGTTCTGGAGAAGCTCTAGCCCCCATGAGTGGCAAAAAAGAAATGAAATAACATAACTAGTCAAATGGAGGCCAGTAGGAAGATAGTAAGAAAAGAAACATGAGGAAAATTAGGCAGAGAAGGATATAATTGAGAAGGATACATAGGTAAGTAACGAAAGGTATCCGAGAGGGAGGAAAAGTGAAGAATACTAATCATCTGTGGAGTAAAAGAGACATGAATGAGGAATGAGGTTTGAGGAATAAAGATCAGGCACAAGTGTGTAATGAGAAGGCAGAAGAGGAGGAAGGAAACAGCGGAGTTGATTTTGGAAAGGTAGGGAAAATTGAGAAATGGTGGAAGCATGAACGAGAAATACAAAAAGTTATAGGAGAGTGGCAAATCAGAAATTGGGAATAGGGAGAATGAACTGTTGAGGGGTAAATAAGAAAAGGTAGTAGGTGTGGGCTAATTAGTGACATAAGAAATGAAAGAATGTAGGTTGGAGTAAAATACAAATCTAGAAAGACAGTAGTGTGAACTACGGACTAGCAGAGATAAAGCCCTTTGCTGCCTATATACAATTACAGTAGTCAGTAAAGAATAGTTGTTTGACTACCAAGTCTCGTCATGTATATATTCTTTTCTCTTACTATTTTGGTAACAGTGAAATTATGTGTATGAAAAAGATTTATGAATATTCCCCCATTCTATACACCTTTCCTCCAGTTTTCTACTCCTTCCGTCCTTCATCTTTCCCAACTTTCTCCTTCCCCTAATCTCTTCTTCCACCCCTCTTCCTTATCTAAAAGAGAACAAAAATCTTCGGTCGATGGAAGAAGCAACAAGATGGTCGCCAAGCTCTCTGGACAAGGGGATATAAAGGAAAGAAGAAACTGCATAAAATAATCATGACATTAGTGAGATGTAAAACAGATTAGATTTACTTCCGTAAAATCTAGTCGTTTCATCACCTATGTTAGAGAGAGACAGTAGCCTATTGTAACACGAGGAAGGCAAATAGCAGGCATATGGAGGCATGAGGGATGTACAGAGCACTGGGGCATGAGGCAGGTACATAAACATTGCTTACTAAGCAGGCAGAGAAGACAGATTTGGAGCGTCAGTGTAAATTAAAGGGGACGCAGATTTTCTGAACCTCTTTATTTCGATTACCACATTTTCTAGTTTACCCTTACTACCCACGGACGATTTTTGGCAGAGGTCATGTAGGACTTCTCGTGGTGAAAGAGAAACAGTATCCAGTAACTCATTTAGTACTACATATCTTATTTACTCGTGCCCCTATCAAACTATTTCTTTGAGCTTGGGGCCGATCTCACGATGTCAAATAATTACATACTGTAAGTTTCAGGGAGATACATAAGTGATATAAGGAAAGTACTAGAAAATGAGATATGAGAAAGAGAGGCAGATGTAAAGAGAGAGGATGACAGGAAACAACATGAAAGAAACGGGTGAATCTGAAGTTTGAGTTGGGAAGGAAGACCCATTTTTAGCAGTGGGAATAGGGCTGGATTTAAGATGACGACGACGACGATGACTCTCAGCTGAATTTAATCGTCTATTGTTAGCTGGAACAAAATACTTGCGTTGTACCGACAGCGAAGGGGTGAATGGTACAAGTATTAACAGTCTCCATCTCTCATTCTAAGCTAATCAAAATCGTCAGGCGCTAGCGAGAATAAAACACAAGAGCTGTCCCGACCACAGGAGGGTTAATGCACAAACTCTCACGCAGATTCAGGTCATATGGAGATTAGTTTGAAATTTGACATGAGGAAGACAAGTAGAGATAAGGTATGAGGGAGGCAGGTAGATCTAAACTGAGGGATGTAATCGGCTAGTACGAAGAGGAAGGCAAGAGAGGGATATGAATGAGGAAAGAAGCTGAAGAATTAGGCGCATAGGAACGAGAGAAGCATGAATCAGGAATGAGGATATGGTGGTAAACAACGCAGACACAAGTGAGAACAAGGGTACAGAAGTGGACATCTGAGGGAAAATAAAAAATAAATGACGAATGACAACTAAATGAAATATGAGAGATTGAGTGTGAGAAAAGTGTGTGAAGTATGAGGAGAAAAGGGTGAGGAATGAAAAGAATTGCTATTAAACAGGGAGAAAAAGGAAAAAAAAACATTGGGAAAGGTAAACAGTGTGCAGAAAATGGAAGGTAGAAGAAGACATGGGTAGAGACTAGAGAAATAAAGATAGAAAAGAGCCACGTTATGACAATAGGCTATGAAAGAACAGTTCATTAAAGATTGACATCAACTTCTAGTTCAGGTTAATCCTATATTTCTTCACAAATCTTTGATCTCAAGAAATATTATGTTGCAGTTATCTCTAAAGAAAATACTTGGTTTGCATCAGTGTGTTCCCATTTCCCTTTATCATGTCGGTAGAATATTTCATCATCATCATCATCATCATCATAATCTTAAATCCCTCCGACACTTGGGATGGGGAGGGGACAGGAATAGGGAAGTTCAAATTAATGCCTTGCTAAATTCTAACCTTACCTCATCATGATGTTCTTGACGGAAGGGAGAGGCAACAAAATGGCAGCCAAGAAGGCAGGACCAAACTTGTCTAGTTACTGTAACAAGAAGAGCAAATTACAGTCAAGATGTTCGTGAAATATGAGAATATATATCAAATTTCTGACAAATGCTTTGACAGTAAACTACAAAAGTAAGAGATTGATTAAATCTTTGAATTTCATTATGTATTTCGTCATTCTTGCTGTCTCCAGGCAGTTTTATTTATAATAGGGTCAACTTTTCAAACTGAAGGAGTTATGTACAGCCTTTACTAACCACTTCACTACCCAGGGGATCTCCTGAACTTTAGAAAACCGTCTGTTTGCAGCAGAATAAAATATAAAAGATGTCATGAACTGAAGGAGGTTATTTGTGTGTGATCAGTATAACAAAATTAACGTGAAAGACTTAACCACCACATCCTTTATTCTAGCTTCTAGCACAAATGATGGGGTTCTTTAATATGTTATGTCTGACTGGGATCAAAACTAATGTTTAGGTAGGAAGGGAGAAAAGAAAATATTCATTCTATTTCACTGATATCTTGGAAACCATCAGCAATGTGTTCATTGTTTCAGCACCCAGCTAATGGTAAGTTAGGTCCGTACTGTTTGGTGGCCATTTTGTTGTTTCTCTAATTGATCGAGAAACTCTTAGTGGGTGGACAGTGCCTAAATCTGGTCTATGATGGTTCTGATCCTGATTATCAAACTACTAAATGAACGAAGGTTATTATGATCAGGCAGATAATTTATTGTTCTTTTCGACTACAGTAACAAAAGACTTATCAAGCAATACCATCCTTCCAGAAAGCATACTGTTGCTCAAGTAATGTTTTCTTACAGCGCTTAAATCTCTCACATCTGCCTTCCTCCACTCATTCCCTGTCTCTCAAGCCTCATAAACCGCTAGGCCTTTTTGGGTCTCCATTCTCCTTAATTATTTCCTCACATTAATTTTTCTTATCCATCTTCGTCTGCTATTCGCTGTCATGCCACTTTTAGTCCTACCCTAGTCTTTCCCTATTCAGGTATGCTTCTATCATTCATCAGTTCAACTTAACTGTCCATTATGCATCCTCCTCTCCCTCCGTTGCCATCTCCTCATTCTTCACTTGCGTCTACATTCTGTATTTTCCCAGTCAGTCCTATTCCTCGGTCATATCGTTCTCATTCCTTAGATGGTACTCATTCTTCAGTTTCCTTTTTCACTCATATCCCGCTTTTCCGTATCTCTTCATACTTGACATTGTCCTCCCTCTGACACCTAATCTACCTCCCGCACGCCTCATCTCGCCTACTCGTATCTTCCTCACTTTCGTCCACCTCATTCATCTCTCACACACGAATATCTCTTTGCTGTTTCACTTTCATATTCCTAGCATATTCTATCTCCCAGAGTCATCGTATCTCTTTCACATACTGTATTTTTGACTCACTACTGTCTGTCTTTTTTCATTGCTTCCTATATGTATCATACTTTATTTTGCTTAACGTTCTTCATGCTTCAGCTATGTCTCCTTCCGAATGCCACACTCACTTCTGCCTGTCATCGTTCTCTCTTGTGTAGTTACATATTCCATGGTTCAGATTCCTTGTTTTCCTTGTTCCCGGTCTTCATTGTTAAGCCATTTATCTCCCTGTCCATTTTTCTCACTATTATCTCTCATTTCTAACTTGCTTCCCGCTCATTCATCAGATGTGCCCACCTTACACTAACCCAGCCTTCCCTGACTCTTCACACTTCCCTGTAACTTTCCTCACTCGTCGTTTCGTTTCGTTTCGTTTCGTTTTTGAAGGCTGCAACATGCTTGCATGCGTCGGCCTTTTTGGATTGGAGCGTGTGCTGAAATTTTTTCCGAGGTTTTGTTTTTGTAGACTGTCTGGGTGTTTCTCGTATCACAGGAAGTTTAGATTTTCTGTATGTTACCAGTATGTTCATAGCATCACCATCCAAGAAATACAGTCTCAGTGAAACAGGCTTAGAGTACTGGGCGGCCATTTTGCTGCCTCCTTCATCGACCAATCGCTCTTTTGCGTAGCTAGCCCATAAGGCTTTCAGTGTGTGTATAGATGGTGATTACAATATTACTAGAAGAACAGTATACACCTGTCAGGAGAATCAAACAGCAGAGGATGTTTCGCTGACTTTTTTACCAAACAATTTCATCCTCTCCAGAAGTCCATTATCAACACATCACTATCCTCTTTCTACTCTTACTAGTCACTCCTTCCTTCGTTCTTTTGAGCCTTTATCTTTCATTTTGTCTGTGTTTATCTACATCTGTATTTTCTCTTCTGTTTTCTTTACTTTTGTTCTCTTCCCTCTCCTGACCTTTATCCCTAGTATTGAATTCCACCATTTTAGGCTCCTCGCCCATTCTTCCTTTATTCCATACATTCCATACCTGTGTTCTCATGGTTCCTTATATCGCCCTGCCTTTCCAAAAGCCACATTCCCTTTCCCATGTTCTGATTCTAATCCTCATATTTCACTTATGTCATGTCTTTCCCGTTAAGATATGCGTCATTCCTTATTTTCCCTCTTTCAAATCCCTCTCCTACCTACATCTTCATACTTGTCTTTTATTCCCCTTGTTATGTGTTTTCTCGGCCTACTCTTTTCTTTCTCATGCCATACTTTTACTTACTTAATCATCTTCTTTCTACTCTTGGTCTTGGTACACTACATAATGCTGTTCATTCAGGCTTCACTTCTTACGTACTTATTGTTTCATTTCTCTATAACTTCTCTGAGCCTCACTTCTGTCCACTTTTCCTCCTACCTCACTATTGCAAACCTCCCTTGTATCTCACTACTGCCATCCTCCTGTCACATTTCTACCTAGCTTTCACGTGTCCTAATTCTACCTTCTTCACACACTGTACTTGAATATCTATCTCTTGCACTATTTCTCTGACCATTCTTCATGCCTCACTCTTGCCTGTCATCCACTTACATTCTTTCTGTATACCACATTTCTCACGTTTTCTTATCTACCTTCTTCATACTTCACATTTCCTTATCTTCCTTGTTCCCTGGTGCTCATTCCTCAGTCATGTGTCACGTTTCCCTCATTCCTCACGCCCATCTCTCTTTCTGTACATTCTCTCTCTCATTCCTTACATCCTCTCCCTCATTCCTTACATCCTCTCCCTCATTCTTCAGATGTACCGTCCTCATTCTTAATCCCCTCTCCCCTAACTTATTGCACTTCTCCTTTCCCTCCATCACTCCTTTCATTGTTCCTAAGTTTTTTTCTTTTTTTTTTTTTTCAATAGACTCTGTTTCTTTTTCTTGTCCCGTAATATGACAACCATTTCTTCGTCTTCACTAATATGTTTATAGTATTGTACCACCATCCAGGAAAAAATAGTGAGCCTGGTTTAGACTACTTGGCCGCCATTTTGTTGCCTCTCTCATGGACCATGGAGCTCTTACAGCAGTGGGTGGGTACTGCATGAAGCTTGCCAGTGTATGTATGTACGTATATATGCTTGATTGCCATGATAGTAAAAGAACAGAGTATATATTGGCTTACGTTATGATGGTCAAATAAGTATGTTTTTTTTGTTACATGAAAATTTTTTATCTTCGGCAGCCCATTGTGTGAACATTGCTATTTTTTTTCTCCTGTCTTCATCCAGCCATTCATTTCATTCTTCCTTATCAAGCAATCACCCTATTCATATGTTATACCTAATTATCATATTCACGACTTCTCTTCATATCTGCCCTTCATCATACCACCCATTTCCGTACCTTGCTATAACCCCAGTCCACATTCCTCAGAACCCCAGTCCACATTCCTCAGTGATGAATCTCCTTTTCCTAATTCCCCACTCCCTAGTCTCTTTCTTTATATCCTCTCAGTTATTAGTCAAATGTGCCCATCCCACTCTAACCCTCCCTTACCAAACCCTCCACACTTTCCCATAATCTGCCTCTCTCCTCCACTCTTCCTGTCTCTTATGATGTTACATTTTTCTTAAGTCTTTTTCATAATGTCTCACTCACGTACTACAATAGATTAAACATTTCTATATGTCTCACATGTGTTCAGTACCTCACTATCAAAAAAAAAAAAAAATAGTGAGACAGTTTCAGACTACTTGCCAGCCATTTTGTTGCTTCTGTAATCCACCAAGGAACTCTTCCAGGATGGCAAATACATAGGACTCCTCTGTGCATTTACTAATATTGTTTATTGTTAAATAGAGGAACCGATTTATGTGGTGGTGGTCGAATCGCTAAACTTTTTGAAAACAATATACGTATATGCACATAGACAGGCAGATAGATAGATAGAAAGATAGATAGTATATCCTCTCCGACAGCCCATTGTCACCAAATTACGGTAGTTCCTTTTCTGTACTTTATTTTTCTTTCGCTTCTGCTTTCGTCCTTTTATTCTTTTCCCCATTATAATGTGCTTATTCCTTATCTCTGGTCTACTTTCAGTTTTCCATACATTATTTCCCTTTTCCTTCATTTTTGTCCCCTTCCACACCAAGTCCCTCTCTCTCATCTTTCAGTCCTTATCTGTGGACATACCATGCTTTCTCTTGTCTCATTTCTGCTTGCCATCTCTTGGCTCACTTCTACCTGTCTTCTCTTGCCTCACTCTTGCCTGCCTTCTCTTGCCTCACATCTGCTTGCTCTCTGTTGCCTCATTTCTGCCTGCCTTCTCTTGCTTCACTTCTGCCTGTCTTCTCTTGCCTTACTTCTGCATGCCTTCTCTTGCCTCACTTCTGCATACATTCTCTTGCCACGCATCTCCCTATCTTCTCTTGCCTCACTTCTTCCTGCCTGTTGCCTCACGTTCCCTACTTTCCTCTTCCTCTCTTTAGCCTCACCTTTTACTAACCCCATCAACGAGAGAATGTCATATTTACATTACTCTCTCTACCTTTAAGCCATTTCATTCAGCTTAGCATACTCATTTCGAACTGTGAGCCTTCAATAATCCCTTCATTACTAGGGTTCCTTCTAGGCTGAATAAAATCGTCTGGTAGAAGCATGCATAAAATGAGGATGACGTCTAAATGCTGAAGGAGTTCAAGCATTCAAGGGACTGGCAGAGAAAATAAAAGTTGTATATTTCAGTATTACACCAGTACCGTAATTATGCAGTTTGAACGATACTCCAGCTTCAGAGCTATAACAGGGGGTGAGAGATGAGTGTGTGTTTAGTCTCCACTGCCTGGCGGCCATCTTGTTGCGTGTATCATCGACTGAAAGTACAAGTGTGTAGATACTGAGGAATATTATTCAGTTTTTACTGGATCTTTGTATAGAATCAATCGTGACAGCGCCACTATAGGACCGGATTATACGTATAGTATAAGTATTGACTGTCAGTACTAAGCTAGCAGACTTTGTATCGCAGGGTAATTACTCAATATAACATATTTTGTTTTAAAATCATGGCCATGCTGTCTTCAGTTCAATTCAAGAGTTTTATTGTGTAGTGCTTATACACTAGGTAAACAAGGATGCTGTCTTCTGCGGAGGCATATTATCATATTGCAGCATTTCTTGCAGCTTTACTTCGCAATCCTGTTCTTATGCTTTTAATTATTTTTCCATCATTTCTCACAAAAAGTTGAATTTTCTTGCTCGATAGTTCATCATTTTCTCTGTATCACTCTAGTCCCACTCTTAATCCTTTCTCATAATTCCATACTTCATTCCCTGCCTGACAGTTTCATTCCACTTTCTCTTCACCCCAGCCTCTCACCAGTTCTAATTTCTTACTGCTTTCCTCGTATATCATCTTCTCGTACCTTTTTCGGGTATTATCTTTCCATGCCTCACAATTTTTTCACTTTTTTGACCTCTCACTCTTCTTACCTCCTTCATTACTAAGACTTGTTACTGCACCCTACCCATATCGTGTCTCATTCTATCTTTCTTCGTGATTATTTACCTAACTTTTTGTCTCCTACGGCCACTCTCACCTTTGCCCACCGCCTACATATCCTACTTCTACCTACTTATGTCCCTTGCTTTATTACCGACTACTTTCTTTTCTCTCTTACTTCTGCCAACCTCCCTTCTTCACTTGTCGCTCCTGTCATTTCCTTACACTTCTGTCGAACCCTCTTATTCCTCACATATTCTTACGATCCTTTGTTGCGCCCCATGTAGCCACGTCTAATTTCGCCTTTCTTCGCTAATACTTAACTCGCCTCTTCCTTCGTCATAGCTCTTTATTCCCCTCACTCTCACAAATGCCTTCCTCTCGTCTGCCTCATTTTTACCTATTTTTCACCGGATGTGTATTGCCTATCGTCGTCATTTATTTCTCATTCCAGTATGGCACTTTCCTGCATCATTTTCTCTATCTATCTAATGGATATCTATCCCTACCTTCCTTTTTTTTTTTCACTCGGCCTCATTTCTCTCATCTTCCTCCTCACTTTTGCCAACCTCATTTCTGCCTCACCTCTGCCTAACTGTCTTACTTCTGCCTACCTGGTTCATGTCTTATTTCTTTCTACCACCCCTGCTACCTACCTGATGCCTCACCTGTACGAGTACCAACTTCATTCTGTTCCGCATCCCTTAGCCCTCCTAACATCAGCCTGCCTCCCTGTGCGTCATATCTTCCTATCTCTACGCACTATCACTTCTACCTACGTCTCTCTGTCTCACTTCTATGTCCCTCCCTCATACCTTACCTTTACCTACCTTCCTTAGCTCTTGCTTCTGTTTCTCTCCCTTATTTTTGAACTTGTGACTGTCCTGCCTCACTTTTCCTTCCTTCCCAACTTCTTCCTTCCTTCCTCACGTCTTCCTTCCTTCCTCACTTTTTCCTTCCTTCCTCACCTCCTACTTCCTTCCTCACTTTTTCCTTCCTTCCTCATTTCACATTTCTCAACACTTCCTTCTTTCACTAACCTCCCAACTTCAACCCATGCAGTTCGGGTACGTCGTTTATATCTGCAGTAAATTTAGAGCTGCAAGTAGATTTTTTTCAGTTTAGGAGAGATACCTACTAGAGGGGATTAATGATGGCTACATCAGATCCTCTCCGTTTTAAAAGTCCCTCTTGAGCTTAATAAAATCGTCGGGAATTAGCATGATTATAGATGGATGGTGTCGTGCTAAGGGCTTAAGTCTTTCAAGGATTATGAACAAAGTATATTTTTGTATCACACAACTGACTTAGTTCAATGTAGCAACTTGTTCATTATATCAGTCTCATTATATGATAGTCATTAAGCATGTGAGTGCAAGAGTGAATGAGTGAGTGGGTGAGTGAGTGAGTGGGTGAATGAGTGAGTGTGAGAATGAGTGAGTGTGAGAGTTAATGAGTGAGGAGTGTAAGAGAAACTGAAAGTGAGTGAGCGAGTTAGGGTCCCACTGCTTGACGGCCATTTTGTTGCTTGTATCATCGACCGAGAATCTCAAGTGAGTGGATAATGAGGAATCTTACTAATTTTCTACAGAGACTACATTATATAATCAGCATCATTATTATCAGTCCATAACATGATCACTGCAGGATCGAACTATGTCACCTTTACCCTTATTAATATTGATCCCCACAACAATAAAAGAACAAAGCTGCATTAGTAGTGAGTTGTGGTGACCAAGGCATAATGCATTCATTTATAATCTTATTTATAAATGTATAGGGATATTTATGACCAAGCCAGAAATGTTTGTTAAAATTATGGCTAAGCAGTCACTTGGGGAGGCGTATTGTCATGATCGTACAGCCTTTCCTTGCTCCCTTACCTCTCAGTACATGTGCACATTTTTTACGCCAACAGTCTTCATAAAAGGCTGCCTATTTTTAGTGCTTAGCCTATTCATCTCTCTTCGTCACTCTTGTCTCTTTACTCATTGCTCACCTCATCCACATTAATCATTCTCCACCTAAGCACTTCATTCTTCATTTAGCTTCACTTCTGTGTCCCATGGTTTCTAGGTGTTGCACACCTTCCTCATGCTTTACTTTTTCCCGACTTCTTCAGGCTTCATCTCTCGTACGTACCTCATACCACAGTCTTTCATACATCCTTCATGCCTTAGCTTTCTTAACTACTTCATCCTTCATCTTTCCCTTAGCTCCCTTGTTCCTTACCCTTTCTCACTTCATGTTACACTTTCGCACCTCCATGTCGGTCTTTCTCGTCTCCTCAATGCCTCACTTTTCCTCACCCACTTCATGCCTCACTTTTTCTCACCTTCATGCCTCACTCTTTCTCACCTCCTTCATGCCTCACTTATTCATACCTCCTCCACGCTTCATTCTTCCTTACCTCTTCCACGCTTCATCCTTCCTTACCTCCTCCATGCCTCACTTTCTGCTAATTTCTTCGTTCATTCTACCTCATTCATGCCTTAATCGTCGTCCACCTAATAAAATGTCTCATTCCTTTTACTAAATAAGTGGTTCGTCCCTAACCTCTACCACCTTTATCTCTTTCTACCTTCCTCCTGCCTCACTTAATCTGCTTCCCTCCTGCCTCACCTTTTCTTGCCTTTCTCCTGCCTCATTTCTTTCTACCTTCCATCTTTCATTTCTTCGTTCATTTCTTTTGCACTATTTTTGTCTTCCTCTTTTCTCACTTCTATCTGCCATTTTTCTACCTTACTTTGCCTGTATTTCTTATAATTCGCTTCTTCCTACTCCCGCTATCTCACGTCTCCATTTCCTCTCTCTTACCCATACCTATCCCCATCACTTCTTCCTACGTTCTTTTGCCTCACTTTTGCTAACTTCCCTATACCTCACTCCTGCTTACCTCCCTTATGCCTCCTCTCTGTCCCTTCCCCTCATACCTCCCTTCTGTCTCTTTCCCTCATACCTCCCTTCTGTCTCTTTCCCTCATACCTCTCTTCTGTCTCTCTCCCTCATACCTCCCTTCTGTCTCTCTCCCTAATACCTCCCTTCTGTCTCTTTCCCTCATACCTCCCTTCTGTCTCTTTCCCTCATACCTCCCTTCTGCCTCGCTTCCTCATACCTCTCTTCTATTTCTCTCCCTCATGCCTCCCTTCTGTCTCTCTCCCACATACCTCCCATCTGTCTCTCTCCCTCACACCTTCCTCCTGTCTCTCTCCCTCTTATCTCCCTTCTGTCTCTCTCCCTCATACCTCCCTTCGGTCTCTCTCCTTCATACCTTCCTTCTATCTCTCTCCCCCATACCTTCCTTCTGTCTCTCTCCCTCATACCTCCCTTCTGTCTCTCTCCCTCAT
>JAGKTI010010691.1:0-19945 GCA_018397915.1 Birgus latro
GATGAGATACAATTTGGGTTTATGCCAGGCAAAAGGACCACTGATGCTATATTCATTGTCTATCAGTGCCAGGAAAAATATTAGGTGCTCAATTTATCGAACTGATTCAGCCAACCAGTATTCCGTTATCTCGAATTTACCACCAAATCAAGTTTTGTAACCACTGTTCAATATATAAGGGAAACTTTTCTGGTATTTTGAAGTACTTTCTGCTAAATCCTTGAAGCCAGCGGTCAAGGTGAGTTCCTGACTGTGCGCCCATACCTAGCAAACAGTGCTAATGCACAGTGCTACACACAGCAGTCTGAACCCATAATTAATACTCCTCCTGAATTGCATTATCGTGTACAGTACATGTTAACAATGATACATACAGTACTGACTTAGTAATAAGATATGCACACATAAAGAATAAGGTGAGGATAGTAATGTTCCAAATACAGTAGAACCTCCTTTTTCCGGCATCAGTGGGACTAAGGGTGTTCTGGATACGGGAAAGTGCTGGAAACAGGAAGGTGTACTTTACTCAAGGGATACCCATAAATACTTTAAAAATCACAAAATTCAATTTTGCTTACCTACATCCCAAAGACAAGGTAAAGTGTGTTGATCCTAGTGTACTAGTACTGGTGGAGAGTTGGTTGTCAGGTAAATAACTTCACTTACTACAGTTCACTTTAATCATTGTTACATTACACTTTATTCATACACCTATAGTAAAACTTATAACTGCTTACATCTACGGTACACTTACATAGACACTTATATCTTCACTTAAAACAAGTTATCCATTAGTGTAGGGCCTTTAGCACAAATCAGCATCAATCCCGCTGTCGGCGACTTCTAAGTTACTACTGAATCTGCTGATGGTAGAGAGGCTGTGTTTGGTGGCGATGGTAGAAAGGCTGTGTTTGGTTGCGTTGGTCTCGAATGTCTCGCTGCTTACAACTCTTTCCTCTCTGCAGCAAAAACTCATTTTGAATGCAGTGAAGAGACATAACATCATGAGCACTTATGTTTGTACACTGTTCTGCAAACTTGATAAACACTGACAGGCCTTTCGCAGCATCTCTCCATGACACTTTCGGCTCCGGTTCTTCCTCTTCCTCTCTCTCAGCATCATTTGACTTATCTTTATCAATCACTGATGCAATGATTTCATCGTCATTAAGTGATAATGTCACTGGTTCATTATTACCAATGTCAACCCACTCCCCAATGCATCATCACTTACTTGAAGTGTTGTACCCCCAATCTCTCATAGCTCCGATACAACAAACTCTTTTTTTACCAGTTTCGAAACCGCTGAGGTCATCGTCCCCCTCCTGCTCTTCAAATATGATCAATGGGTACAACTTTCGCCAACAACGCATAAGAGTTTGTTGCTTAACATCCTGCCAAACTAGCGAAGCCATAAATACTGCATCTTTAACAGTGAAGTTGCGTTGGAATTCAGGAATTGAACAATCATCATAGTTTACCAGTTTACACATAAAACTGTGACGAGAATTTACTTTAAAGTTCTGAATAACCCCTTGGTCCATGGGTTGGATCAGACTTGTGACATCAGGGGGGAGATAAACAACAAAAATGTTACCCACACTGAGTTCTTCCGCTGGGGGATGTGCCTTACAGTTATCGAGCAAAAGCACAACTTTACCATCTTCAGGAAGACCTTTCTTTCTTAGGTTTTCTTTCACTGATGGTACAAACACATGCTTAAACCAGTCAAGAAATATGTCATATTCCATCAATGCATTACTTTGAGCATGATAATCAACAGGCAGATATGTTACGTTCTTAAAGCAAAGCAGGCTTACGGTACTTTCCAACCACGCACAATCTAAGTTTATGCATTCCAGCCATATTAGCACACAATAACACAGTCAAGCGATCCTTACTTTGTTTGAGTCCTTTTGCAGAACCCTCTACCTCACTCACTAGAGTAGTGGTAGGAAGACAGTGAAACAGCAGGCCCGTATCGTCTGCATTGTAGATCTGCTTCAGTGTTAGGTTATGCTCGCCCACCAACTTAGCAAATCTTTGTGAAATACGGGAAGAAGAAGGTAAATAAGGGAAGAGAAAAGGAAAACAAATCTTTCTGAAATATGGAAAGAAGGTAAGTTAAGGGAAAATGAAGGACAAATCTTTGTGAAATACGGAAAGAAAAAGATAAATAAAGGGAAAAGAAAAGGAGAACCAAATCTTTGTGAAATATGGAAAGAAAAAGGTAAATAAAGGGAAAAGAAAAAGGAAAATAAGATGCACTAGGCATCTTAAGCCCCATAAAGCATTGCTAAGTTAGGGTACCGAAACAAAAACATACCTGTCTATAAATTCCTCTGCAGAGGGTAAATCAGATGATTTTGCTTCCCCAGACACATTAAGTCGTCGAATACCTTGGCGAAGCTTGAACTTGTGCAGCCATCCTTTAGAAAACTGACATGACTCTTGAAGATTCATCTTGTTAGCAAAATTTTTGGCCTTTTCTTGCAGCATGGGGCCTGAAATAGCATTTCAGGCAAAACCACTCGTAAAGTACCTTATCAAGCATGTCAACACACTGTTTTTGTAGTGTGTGACAATTTTCTGCTGCCTTAAGACTGTCAGTTCCCTTCATAAATTCACGCAGTTGCTTAGCCTGAGCCTTGATATCATAGACAGAAGATGAGCCAATGCCATATTCATCCATTATATTCTTCCACTTTTTCCTCTTCTCCAGCCAATTACTTATGTCCACCTTCTGCTTCAGTTTAAGGACCACCCTTTTCTCTTTTTCAACCTTAAGCTTGATGAATAAATAAGTCTTTCACTGGCTATAATGGTGACTTTGCACGGAGGTAGTATACAAACAAATGGCGGGCTGACTGCTGGACTACTGGAGTGTGCTCTGGCGGCCGCGGGAGCAAATACAACCACACACGGTAATTTTAAATTACATATTTCGTGTCATTTAGTTTTTGAAGGCTCCAGCATGCTTGGATGCATCGGCCTTGGTCACCTAATGGCAGCTCTCCATGCTGCTCGATCCCTGGCAGCCTCCCTGTTCAGTCCCTTAACCCTGAGGTCACACTTAATGACCTCGTCCCATGTCTTTCTTGGTCTACCCCTCCCAACCCCTCCCCCAATATTAACACTTCTCACTTTCTGCACACAATTATCATCCCCCATCCTCTCCACATGTTCAGACCACCTCAGCCTACCTCTCCTCATCACAACACCAATACACTTCAGTCCTTCTCAACTCTTCCATCGTAAATCCTGCCCCCCCAGGCCTTGCACGCAGGGACGCACTGCACATCCATCTAATCATTGTCATTTCTGTACGTTTGAGCCCGCGAATATCCTCTTCCTTTACTGCCCAGGTCTCACTACCATACAGCATCACATTCCTAACACATGCTGCATACAAAGACCCCTTAGCACATAAGGAGAGTCCTCTCAATGTCAGGAGAGGCAACAGCTCCCTGAACTTATTCCAACCACTTCTCACCCTAGCAACCGAGCTAGCTCCAGCCCCACCTACGGTGCATAACATGTCTCCCAAATAACAAAACTCTCCCACACACTCAGGAGACTCACCAGCAAGTTCAATCCTTTCACGCCTAACAATCTCCACCTGCTCTCCACGACACGCCGCACACATAAAATCAGCATTACCTTGCAGTCTACGTCTAATACCACTGCATCTCTTGTGCATCCATTTATTACTAACACTGCACAAGATGGAATTACTTCGCACACCTTTGTGACAAACTGCACATGGCCACTCTCCCTCTCCTCTGATTGTACTGCCATCAACCCTAGATATCATCACTTTTGTTTTATCTGCATTTACCCTTAAGCTCTTGTGCCCCATACCATCTCTCCACTTCCTAAATCTTTCCTCTGCCTCCTTTTCATTCTCTGCAATCAACACCAAATCATCAGCATACAACATCTCGCACGAGAGTCCATATCTGAAGTCACGTGAGAGGGCTTCAAGTACCATGATAAACAACAAGAGACTCAAAACTGACCCCTGATGCACACCAACATTCACGGAAAACTCATCACTCAAAACTCCATTCACTCTTACCTGGGTGCGAGCACCCACGTACATGGTCATAACCACCCTAACCAGCCACTCTTCCAACCCTAGCTTTCTCATTGCCCACTTCACCACCTCTCTAGAGACTCTGTCAAAGGCCTTTTCCAAATCAACAAAAACAAAATGCAATTCCCTTTTCTTTCCAATATATTTCCCCTGAAGCTGTCAAACAATGAATATGGCATCAGTGGTCCCCTTGCCTGGCATAAACCCAAACTGCATCTCATCAGTATTCACCCTTTCTCTAATCATACCTTCTAGGACTCACTCCATTACTTTTATTATCTGATCTAAGAGCTTTATACCTCTGTAATTTCCCCTTTCCAGGGCATCACCCCTCCCTTTGTACACATTTACAATTACATTCTTTAGCCAGTCATTTGGGACAACACACCCATATATAATCATATTTATCAGGTCAGTGACTAACCTCACCCCAGCATCTCCTGAGGCCTTCAACATTTCGGCAGTCAACCCAGACACACCTGCTGCCTTCCCCACCTGCATCTTGCCTATTGCCGCACTCACAGTAGCAGCGTCACTTAAAGGCCAAGGGCCAAACACTGGATCTGCTGGCTCCAAACCTAACCCTATCCCAGTCAAACTCCTCATTCAACAGCCGGCTGAAATGCTCTCTCCATGCATCTTTAATTCTCACTGTTCACCACTGCCCTTCCTTCATCATTCTTCACACACTGCTCACCTACAATGTCCCAATTATCTCTCTTCACCTGATTTGCCACCGTAAATATCGTTTTAGGAAGGGAAGAGGTTGTGTAGACCAGATATTCATTCTTACATCCTTAGTGGAAAAGTTTCCAGAGAAGGGCAAGAAGTTGTATGCAGCCTTCATGGATCTGGAGAAAGCATATGACAGGGTGGACAGACAAGGTTTGTGGAAGGTATTAAGAATATATGGAGTGGATGGGAAGCTGTTGAAGGCAGTTAAGAGTATGTATGAGGGTGCTAAGGCTGCAGTGCGTGTGGATGGCAAACTGAGTGAATCTTTCCATTTGAAGGTTGGATTGAAACAAGGATGTGTCATGTCTCCATGGTTGTTCAATCTGTATATGGATGGGGTTATGAAAGAGATACACGGTCGGGCAGTGGGTGTTTGAGCGGCCCTAGTGAGAGAGGGCAGTGTTTGGAAACTCCCTGTACTGTTGTTTGCAGATGATACTGTGTTGTTGAGTGAAGACGAAGGGGAGCGACAAGGCTTGGTAGATGAGTTTGGGAGAGTGTGTAAGAAACGGAATCTAAAGGTGAATGTGGGGAAGAGTAAAGTGATGGTCTTCGAGAGAAGTGAAGCCAATGAATGTACAGTGAGATTGGATGGGAAGGATATGGAGAATGTGAGTGAATTTAAGTACTTGGGCAGTGTGATGAGAAAGGATGGAAGTCTGGAGGGTGAAGTGCTCGAAAGGGTGCAGCAGGGAAGGAAGGTTGCTGGTTCGTTGAAAGCAGTGATAAGAAACAGGGAGGTGAGCATGGAAAAAAAAAAGTTGTTACATGACAGTATTGTGTTACCAACTCTGACATATGGAAGTGAAGCTTGGACCCTGTTGGAAGGACAGAAGTCAAGAGTGAGAGCAGTGGAAATGAGTGATTTGAGATGAGCATGTGGAGTCACATGGAGAGACAGACTAACAAATGAGGAAGTGAAGGAGCGTTGTGGTGTGGTTGAGGACGTGATGGGAAGCGTTAGAAGAAACACGTTAAGGTGGTTTGGGCATGTGGAGAGGATGGAGAGTGAAAGACTGACAAGGAGAGTGTATGTGAGTGAGGTGGAGGGGGCGAGAGGGAGGGGGAGGCCGAGGATGAGATGGAGGGATGGAGTGGAGAGGTATATGAGAGAGGGGGGTGTGAGTTGGGAGTGTTGTAGTGAAATGGCAGGGGACAAAGTGACATGGAGGCGATTTGTTTGTGGCCACCCCGTTCGGGATTAAGGCGTCTGGCAATAGAGATAGAGAGAGAAATATCGTATTTTTTCATTCCCCACGATTTAGATTATCAAGTAAAAGTCTCTGTGACTCAGACTTCGCCCTGTATACCTCTCTTCTAGCCCTACGCTTGGCAGCCAAGTACTCCTCCCTGTTACCACCCTTCTTCCATTCCCAGAAAAGCCTTCTTTTCTACTTAATTGCAACCTCCACACCCTCATCTCACCACTAAGTTACCTTATGTCTTGGTGGGCCTCTTGTCCAACTGCATATTGCATCAGTAACTCTCAAGAGGTTGTTCTTAAAGGCTCTATACTGTTCATTAACGCCTCTGTCTACAGCTCCCTGTTCAGCCACCACTCTCCTCATCTCACTGTAAAAGGCATCCCTTACTGATTGGTTTTCCAGCTTCCATATTTTCCTCCTAGGTACATATGTCCTCCTTCTCATCACTCGTTCTTTAAGCACCATGTCACAAATCAATAGTTTGTGCTGCTGCACACACTCCTTGCTTCCTATAACTGTAACATCCCTCACTAACCTCCTATGAACCCTCCTGACCAGAAAATAATTTATCTGACTATTATTTCCCCCGGACTCTTACGTAATCAACCTACTCTCTCTTTTTCTAAAATGTGTGTTGCACACAATCATGTCCATCGCCTCCCCAGACCCAATTATTCTTTCCCCTTCCACATTCCTCACACCAAATTGCTCATCCCCCATGAACTCCTTCATAACTTTGAGCTGCTTCACCCACATGACCATTTAAATCCCCTCCCAGAACCACTATCTCATCATCATCCATACCACCTGCTACATGTATTAAATCATCCCAAAATATTTATATATTTTTTTACTTTTTTCTCAGTTTTTTTACTAATTGTGTTGTTATAAGAAATATACCGGTTACGAGAAGGTGCCGCTAACGGGGTTGCCTGAGAAAAGAGGTTTTGCCGTGTGATAGTACAGTAATCCCTCCAAGATCCTATGTAATAGAGCCCAAGCAATGTCCGGAACTTTGTCTTGTCTGGGACTTGGGAAAAATGCCCCTGGACAGGTACTTATAGACCCCAACCCAACCTAACTTTGAAAGCCTTCTAAATAACTCCCTACTGGACATGCACAGCGCCTATTTAAGCCCCTATTCACTCAAATAAGGGACAGATGAAAAGAAACCAGAGAATGAGAAATTAGAAGTGAGTATGGAAAATATTTAGTAGTGTGCAGGGTACTTACGACACGTCCGTGGCTGTCGCGAAGATTAATCTGCCTCCTCTACAGCTCTGACATTGGTAAAGGTGCACTTGAAGCACTTACAGTAATCCAGTGTTTCGCTGCACTTAATCCTTTGCACTGTGAATTATAATTGTTTAATACTGCACATTCTGTTCTTTCTTGCGCCATGCCAGTTGGAACACGCCAGTATTCCACTCTGCACTTAATCCTTTGCAGCTTGAATTCTGATTTCTTAACACTGCACAACCACTGTAAATTCCCATGTGGTCTAGTGACGAGGTATTGCAGTTTATTCACTGTCGGAGCGAGCATGTGGGCAGCATGGCGACGACCATGCAGTCACGACGGTAGGTAGGTGGGAAATGGGGAGGATGCAGGGGCGCTCTAGCAGATGTCACCGGAACTACGCACCAAAACACAGCTGTTCGTCACCGCATGGCAAATTTAGAGTAGGAGTGAACACATACTGGCTTTTTTTTTTTTTGCATTTTGACTTTTGGCCATTTTTGAACCCAAACCCAAAATTTCCGGGACTTGGCGTGTCCGGGACTTGGGCATCCAGGTCTTAAAGGGATTACTGTATAGTAAACAGGGATAGTAAACAACCATAAGGCGTACCTCTAAAAGTAGGGGTTCTGCGCTTGTTGCAGAATTATGCCTGACGCTGGTAGCCATACTGGCCCCCCCAAACCTGTGTCAGGCCTTGGTGTGGGTTAGTCACTGTCATTCACCCTCCATCAGCACTTGAGTTGGTACAGGGGTGACAGAGGGCCTGGGGAACATCAGGGATAGCGCTTCCAGTTTCTGGCCAAGAGAAAACCTCATATTTTCCTTCATTTCCTGAACATTAGGTATAATTCGTAAAAGCTTTTGTTCACTAAAAAAACGCAAATAAGGCCGCAATACCAAGGCAAAGCCGCACACATGCGGAGCAGTTGTTTAGAGTTGGGGGATCACGTGAAGAACTGCTTGCTTGGCGAGGATGTGTGGCAACGCTGCACACCGCCAGTCAGAGGAGTGTTCCCTGTATGGCCTTGATGACGCGCTTGATTTATGTGACTTTTTCTGGTAATTAGGTGGTTTTTGGATCGGAATTTCCTTAACGGATTTACAGTAATTCCACGTTTATCTGGACATAATAGAGCCAAAGGCATGTCTGGGTAGTGGCAATATCTGGATATGAACACTATTCCCCTACCATACCCAGACCTTACGTATACCCAACCTCCAACTTATACTTTAGCTATTAGTATAGTAGTCATACTTAATCTGGCAGTGTTTTTTGATCATTCAGGCATATTTAGACATCAAAACACACAAAGAATTATCCAAAGTAATGCTAAACACCAAGAAAACCATGCAGAAAAACCACTGAAAACCAAAAGCCCCCTACTGAAATACTACTGCATGTACAGTACCCCTCCTTATTTTGGCAGTGTCTTCCAGTCATTATGCCATATGTCAAAACATACATAGGATTATCCAAAATAATTTTCAACACCAAGAAAACCATGCAAAAAAAACACCGAAAACCAAAAAAGTCATGCCTATACAGTACACCACCGTGAGTAGAGTACCCCTCCTAATTTTGGCACTATTTTCAAGTCAGTCTGCCATATTTAGACATCAGAACACACATAGGAATATTGAAAGTAATGCTAAACACCAAGAAAACCATGAAAAAGAAACATTGAAAACCAAAAAACACCCGACCTATACAATACTGTATGTCTATCTATCTATCTATAGCCTGACGCCCTAATCCCGCAAAGGGTGGCCACAGACAAAACGCCTCCAAGTTGCTCTGTCACCCACCATTTGCCTACCCTCTCTCCAGCTCACTCCCCCCTCCCTCATATACCTCTTAACTCCATCCCTCCACCTCATTCTCGGCCTTCCCCTCCCTCTCCTTCCCTCCACCGCACCTGCATACACCCTCTTTGTCAGAGTTTCATTCTCCATTCTCTCCACATGTCCAAACCACCTCAGTGTATTTCTCCTAATCTTCTCATCCACATCCACATCCACCCCACAATGTTCCTTCACTTCTTCATTCATCAACCTGTCCCTCCATGTCACTCCACATGCTCCTCCCAGGTAACTCATTTCCACTGCTCTCACTCTTGACTTGTTACCCTCTAGCAAGGTCCATGCCTCGCTTCCATACGTCAGGGTAGGAATCACGATACTGTCATGCAGTGACTTCTTGACTACCATACTCACCTCCCTATTTCTCATCACCACTTTCAGTGAACAAACAACTTTCCTTTCCTGCTGTACCTTTTCAAGTATTTCATCCCCAAAACTTCCATCCTTACTCATCACCTGCCTAAGTACTTGAATGCACTCACATTCTCCATATCCTCACCATCCAACCTCACTGTGCATTCTGTGACTTCATTCCTCTCAAACACCATAACTTTACTCATGTTTACATTGACTTTCAGATTCCTCTTCTTACACACTGTCCCAAATTCATTCACCAAACCTTGCAACTCCCCTTCATCTTCACTCAACAACACTGTATCATCAGGAAACAACAACACCGGAATCTTCCACATCTCGCCCTCATTCATTAGAGCCACCCCCACATCCACTGCCCTACCTTGCACCTTCTTTACAACCCAATCCATGTATATATTAAACAGCCATGGAGACATCACACAACCCTGTTTCAGTCCCACTTTCAGATCAAAGAACTCACTCAGCTCACCATCCACTCGTACAGCAGCCCTAGCTCCTTCGTACATGCTCTTCACAGCACTCAACAATTTCACCTCCACTCCATATATTCTTAATACCTTCCACATACCTTGCCTATCTACTCTGTCATAAGCTTTCTCCAAGTCCATGAAGGCAGCATACACTTTCTTTCCCTTCTCTAGATGCTTCTCCATTAAACATCTTCGTACCCCTTTTAATTGTGGCACTGTTTTTGGGTCAATCTGCCATATTTGGACATAAAAACACATTTAGGAATATCCAGAGTAATGCTAAACACCAAGGAAATCATGAAATAAAACATTGAAAACCCGCCTATACACTACTGTATGTACAGTACCCCTCCTAATGTTGGCACTGTTTTTTGGTCATTCTACCTTGTTGAGACATTAAAACACACATAGGATTATCCATATTAATGCTAAACCTTTAAAAAATAATGTGGAAAAAACATTGAAAACCAAAAAACATCATCATCATCATTATTTGATGATGTTTTTTGGTTTTTAATTAAAAAAAAAAATCATTGAAAACCAAAAAACATCACCTGACCTATACAATACTGTATGAAAAGTACTTCTCCTAATTTTGTCACTGTTTTCCAGTTATTCTGCCGTATTAAGACATCAAAACACACGTAGGATTGATTATCCATATTAATGCTAAACATCAAGAAAAGACTTAACAAAAAAAAAATAAGACAGTTTGATAATCTGTTGTCTGTGACGAGTGATTGCTCCCAGGGTTCAAAAAAAATTTCAAGGCCAAATATGCCACCACAAATTGGTTTTATTGGTGTAACTGGTAGACTATCATCTTTGCTGGTGTTTTGTACTATAAGGTAAGCTAAGTAAAACGCATAAAACTGATAATTAAAAGTACAGAAATGCAGCAAGAATAAAGTGTTCAGTAGAACTTGCCTTCATATAAATTCCCACCATCCTAGTGCAAAATTTTTCTGGCACCTTCCTGGAGTTAAGTATATGTCTAGATGCAGAATTTCATGAGCTTTCTCATGGTCACCTCGGAATTTCAGTACAACCAATGGTAGTCAGATAAATTGTATAAAACTTTGAAATCTCACTAGTCAGTGTTATCACCAAGGAGAAGCATTGGGACTGAGGGAGTGAGGCGGGAGCCGCGAAGGTATGGAGAAGAGAAGGGAGGAGGGGGAGAAGCGAGGCTATGAGCAGGATTCTCTCCCCACTGTCAGTAGGCAGATGGGGGCTTTTACCCTACATTTACTCGTGGCTTACGGTCTGTTAGATGCCAAGTGGCTGTGTGGAAACACAGCTCATCGTGACCGGGGGATTCTCGACGTTCGGTAGAGAGGCGGACAGCCACTGTCACCGAATATGTACTTGTGGCATGTGGTCTGTGTTCAATGGTGGTGGCTGTTGGGAAAGACTTAGCCCAATGTCTGCACGATTTTGGACATTCGTTAGGGATGTGTATGGACATTTTGACACAACTGGCGGGTTACAGTCATATTACTTGGGTGCTGGAGGTTTGTTGGCAGTGATAGAACGAGCACGCGACTTTGACCATTCAGTACAGGGGCAGACGGACATTTTAGCTTTGGTTGTGGGTTACGGACTACTTCCCACTCATGGCTTGAGCCCAGTGGCCAAAATACTGAATACAGTAATCCCTTTAAGACCCAGATGCCCAAGTCCCGGACACCCCAAGTCTCTGAAATTTTGGGCTGGGGTCCTTGGACACCAAAAATGGCCAAAAACTGTAAAAATGCCCCCCTCCCCCCCCCAAAAAAAAGTGTTCAGCCCTACTTTAAATTTGCCACATGCGGTGATGCTCCCTTGTGTTTTAGCACTTTGTTCCACTGTCGTCCAGTAGAGCACCCCTGCATCCTCTCCATTTCCACCTATCCACCTTCGGGACTGTACGTTCGTCGCTATGGCTGTCCATGTGCTCGCTTTTGTGGTGGTGACCTGCCTGCTGTAGGCCCTTCTTTTCCTCTGCTGCCTCTTACTCGTGTGTGTGATGATGGCCCTGCCAACCGAGAAGAGGAAACGAGTGGTTCTGACTCTGGAGGAAAAGCAGGAGAGATTGGAGAAGGTGGATGTGGGATGGTCAACCTCCATTTCCTCCGAGAATTCACCCTGGCCTGCTCCACCTTGTTCGACATCAAGAAATCCCGCAACAGACTCACCCAGTACATGGTAGACTTCGCATCGAAGACCAAACGCAACGTGCAGAGGAAGATTATGTTCACTCCCAGGTTTGCAGAAGTCAACTACTCCACGCTGATTTGGTAACAACAACAATGTGCTGTTGGTATGCTGGTGCGTGGCACAGAGCTGAAGGCTGCCACTGAGAAGTTTGCAAGGTTACTACGGCATGGCCTTATTAACCGTAAGGCCCATAGCGAAGCTTTGAACGCCGACGAGGAGGGGAGTAGAGGAGTTTCAGCAGTAGGTGAAGGGCTTGATTATCAGGGAGGGCCTCACCCTCGGTCAAGTCTACACCACTGAAGAAATTGGTCTGTTCTATCGCTCGCTGCCCACGAACACCTTAGCAGAGGCGATGGAAAGCGTGTACCTGGATGGAAGCTCTCCAAGCAGTGGATCTCTGCTTTGTGTTGTGCCAATGCAAACGGCTTGCACCAGCTCAAGCTCGTTATTGTTGGCCGAGCAAAGCAGCCTCGGTGCCTTTGTGGGTTAATGGATGTCCTTCCTGTCATGTGGTACCATTCTGTGAAGGCTTGGTTAACAGCCAAGCTCTTCGAAGACTGGTTTCACAGCACTTCGTCAAAGAGGTCATTCATTATCAGACGGAGACAATGGGAATCCCTCACGCCCAGGTAAAGGCTCTCTTTCTGTTGGACAATGCATCTGCACATCCATCCGAGAAGGAGTTGGTGGCTGAGAATGGCCGCATTAGGTGCTTGTTCTTGCCGCCTAATATGACTGCTCTCATCCAACCAATGGACCGAAGAGTGATTGTGGCTACAAAGAGGCTGTATTGTCGGAAATTCCTGGACGAGTTGATGGTTGTTCTCAAGGGCAAGGACGAGTGCAAGGAGGGACGGGACACACGAGGCCAGCAGACTTTGGAAAACCTTCGGCACAACAGCCTCAAGTCAGCTCTCTACAACTGGGCCAGCTCATGGAAGGAAGTCTTTGTCAAGACTCTGGAAGGTGCTTGGTTTCATTTTTTTCTCGGAGCTGATGTGGTGCATGACTTTCTAGGTTTCTATGTGGATGATTTTCATGCGCGGCTGGCGATGGGGTGGATGTGGACGAAGTGCGTGAATGGTTGAATGACAACGAGGGCGATCGTGGGTATCAAATCATGTCTCATATCGCGATCGCATCTTCCATTGCAGGTACAAGTACCCAGCTGGAAGATTCCAACAAGGACAGTGATGATGATGCGGACTCATCTCAGTGCACCCAAGCTGAGTGCACTCCGGGAGCATGTCGAGGTTGCTTTTGACTACCTGGAACACCCGGACTGCGATAGGAAGATGAGACCTCTGGGACTTGTGGAATCGCCAAAATCACCGTTCTTTACATCAGTCAACCATTGACACCTTTTTCAGGCCCGTGACCCCCGCTGTGCCCAGCCCTGGCCCCACACCGCTGCCTCACCAGGACCTGCCTTCTGCCTTCGAGCCATAGTCCAGCACATCAGCCATGGCGGAGTCTCCATTGGACGTGAGTTTGCAGCTATCTTCAGAGTTGTCTGCAGTGGGTAGCCCATCACTACATCACAGCGACGCGCCCCTGTGCCACCTGCAACACCTACTCTCTGGCTTTGACAGTGAATAAACAGCAATAACTTGCACTAGACCGCATGGGAATTTACAGTGTTGTGCAGTGTAAAGAAATTAGAATTAAGAGCGAAAAAGAATTAAATGCAGAGTGAAACACTGGAGAAAGGAATGTGCAGTGCTACGAAATTAGAATTCAGTGAAAAAGATTAAGTGCAGTGCAACACTGGATTACTGTATGTTCTTCAGGTGCACCTTCACTGTCAGAGCTTGAGAGGAGTTGGGCTAATCTTTGCAACGGCCACGGATGTGTTGTAAGTCCCCTGGAAACTGCTAAATATTTTCCTTACTCATCTCAAATGTCTCATTCTCTGGTTCTTTCTCATTTATTTCATTGTTTCTGTCCCTTATGTGTGTAAATAGGGTCCTAAATAGGTGCTGTGCATGTCCGGTAGGGAGTTATTTATGTGACTTTCAAAGTTAGGTGGGGCTTGGGTCCATACATACCTGTCTTTGGCTCTGTTACGTCAGGTCTTGGAGGGATTATTGTATTTAAACATGTTGGCTGGCCGTCGGAAGTTTTCAGGGACTTTTACAACTAGATAATAGGAATTAAATTTGGATAATGGTTTAACAGAGCCAAGGTCCAGCATCCGGATAATGGACACGTCTGGATACTGAGTGTCCGGATAAATGAGGGACTACTGTATACTCATTTTAATGGAAATTTTCCTTTAAATTGAGCAAAAAAATGACACGTATTTCCCGGTTTAGCGATGGATTTGGTTAAGTAAAAACCCATCGCTAGGCGAGGTATCGTATCTGGGCGAAGATTTAATATAGGGATGTGATTGTGAGCCTTGGGTTACCCCACAGGCATGTCCTAAACCCACCTTAATGACTCCAAAAACAAGTTTCTAGCTAACCTAAACCCCAAAATATCTTTACAACAAGCTAAACTAAGCCTAAAAGCAGTTTATAACTCACCTAAACCCAAAAATAAAATATGAAAATCGTCAAATATAAGTCTGAGTAAATCAGATTTAGTAAACTATACTGCATAATGAGAATTTTCACTGCACCTATGACTAAAACACATTAATGTAAGTCTAGCAATAGTGTATAAATCAACCTAAACACAAAATTTAGTCTAAATCAGCTAAATTGGTAAAAAAAAAAAAGTCAACATTAATCATTAAACCAAGGTTTGGCCATCGTTAGATGGGATACGGTGGTATTTCTTCCCCATCGCTAAACCGGGGTATCGCGTGTAGGGTTATTGTATCTTTGGATATACCTGTACCGGAAAAAAATGATTCTGTTATCTCGTGCTTCCGCTGAATCAGTGTTCATTAAATTGAGCATCTACTGTACATGAAAGAAAAAGGAGCTGTACCTTGTTTTTGTTGATTTGGAGGTCTTTGACAGAATCACTAGGGAGGTGGTGACGTGGGCAGTGAGGATGTTTGGGATCAGGGATTGAGTGGTCATGGTGGTTATGGCTGTGTATGTGGGTGGTCACACTCAAGTGAGAGTGAATGGAGATTTGGGTGATGAGTTTTTCATGAATATTAGCATGCATCTGAGGTCAGTCTTGAGCCTCTTCTTGTTTATCATGATGCTACGAGCCTTCTCATATGACTTCAGAAATGGACTCCAATGGGTGATGTTGTATGCCGATGACATTTTGTTGCTTGCAGAGAATGAAAGGGAGGCTGAGGAATGATTTAGATAGTGGAGGGATGATATGGGGCACAAGGGCTTGAGAGTAAATGCAGATAAAAGTGACAATCTGTGGGGCTGGTGGCAGTACTGTCAAAGAGAGGGAAAGTGGCCATGTGCAGTTTGCCTCAAGGGCATGGGAAGCAATGTTATCTTGTGCAAAATTTGTGATAAGTGGGTTGATAAGAGATGTAGTGGTGTTAGAGGTAGACTGCGAGATAATGCTGGTTTCTTGTGTTTGGTGTGTTGGGGAGAGCATATGGAGATTGTCAAATCTGAGAGCATTGATGTTGCTGGTGAGTCTCTTGAGTGTGTGGAAGTGTTTTGTCTCTGATGACATTGAGAGGGCTTTTCCTCCATGCTAAGGGATCTTTGTTTGCAGCATGTTTTAGGAGTGTAATGCTGTATGATATTGAGACTTAGGCAGTCAAGGAAGAGGATATTCATAGGCACAAATGTACAGAAATGGCAGTGGTTAGGTGAATGTTTAGAGGATATTCATAGGCTCAAATGTACAGAAATGACAGTGATTAGGTGGATATGTTCATGAATGCATGGCTTGGGGGTGCTAAGTTTGTGATTGAAGAGTTAACAGGAAGGATGGGACTGGATTGTATTGGTTTTGTGATGAGGAGGGGTAGATTGAGATGGTTTGGGCATGTGGAGAGGATGGGAGATGACAACCCTGTGTGGAAAGTGAGAAGTGTGAACGTCAGGGAAAAGGTTGCTAGAGGCTAACCAAGAAAGACCTGAAATGAGGTCACAGATTTTGACTTCAGGGATAAGGGATTGAAAAGGGAGGCTACCAGAGATCAAGCAGCGTGGAAAGTTGCCATTAGGTGACCAAGGCTGACACTTGCAAACACTTTTGAGCCTTTATGATTAAAATGAAACGATGACTGCAACCAAGGAATCACTGTAATATGAGTATTCAACATTCACACAGATATGGCATCCCACAAATGAGGATTCCATAGTTTGTTTAACCCCTTCAGTCTGTTGATATAATTTTGTTACTACCACCAGATGGGGTGGTAAGTGGTGGCTACCATCTTCCAGTCACATAATGTAGTGTTGCTTATTTCTCTCTTCCACTTTCTCATTCTATCTTTGTCTCTCCTCCCCTCTTCTTGCATCTCCCATTCATTCCTGTTAATTTCTGTTACTTCTGTCTCCACTTCAGGTGGCTCTACACTGAGTGACAAGCCAAATGGTTTCCTGTAATCCTGAAAACAGTCTACATCCGCTATTGGTGAGGGTTACATACGTGTGGAGTGACGCATGTGGATCGAATGAGAAATGATGAAGTGTGAAGGAGAACTGGAGTTGTGCGGAAGACGACTGATCGAGTTGAGCAGAGAGTGTTGCGATGGTTTGGGTATATGGAGAGAATGGATGAAGAGCAATTGATGAAAAAGATAACCGGATCGGATGTGAGAGGTGTAAGGCTGAGAGGAAGACCACGAATAGGATGGATGGACAGTGTGAAGAGAGAGTTATATGTGAGAGGGATGTCTGTATAGAGCAAGGAGGAATGGCTGCGCGTGATAGGAATGATTGGAGAGAAATTGTGGATGAAGAAATGGTGACGCAGCCCTGAGGGAATATTCTCCCGCGTTTGGTCTGATCAGCTGATCAGGTCAGGTGCGGGTAAGGGGATGGGTCCATTATGATGTGGTAGGGGTAAACCAACTCTGCTGTCTGGCCCTGCTGCGGATGTCGCCGATTGCACTGTGCATTTGACCCTCGTGTGGTGTGGTGAGGTGAGGAGCTGTCCTTTCTCTCCTTGGGGCTGAGGCACGAATAAATGTGTGTGTGTGTGGATGAGTAAATTGGGAGTGTGTTGTCTTGTCTTGGCTACCCCTGTTTCTTTGGGGGAAGTAGCTTGGGTACATGCTGTAGATAGATCAATAAACGTACTGAACCCCCCTGCAAATGGGTGAAATCCTTCTGCAGAAATCACTGGTTTCAATGTTTTAGCTATTCCCATTACTTACAGACTGACTGTGAGACCAGTAAATGCATTTTATAGCACAGTTATACTTCCTAAAAAGACAGTACAGGATGATATACAAACCGTGATACACAGTACAGTACATTGTAGTCACTCGTGTGATGATGATGACGAGAGTTTGCCGTGCAGTACTTGATGGACGATGAATGATGAATATTCTTTGCTGCACAGCAGGCTGAGCTCCAGTTGGACATATGAACCACTAGGAACAGCTGATATTGTGGGAAAAGCAGGAGTTTTGTTATTTGGGAGACATGTTATGTGTCAGAGGTGGGGCTGGAGTTAGCACGGTTGCTGGGGTGAGAAGTGGTTGGAAGAAGTTCAGGGAGCTGTTGCCTCTCCTGAATTGAGAGGACTCTCCTTACGTGCTAAGGGGTCTTTGTATGCAGCATGCGTTAGGAATGTGATGCTGTATGGTAGTGAGACCTGGGCAGTAAAGGAAGAGGATATTCGCAGGTTTAAACGTACAGAAATGACAATGATTAGGTGGATGTGCAGTACGTCCCTGCGTGCAAGGCCTGGGGGGGGGCTGGGTTTACGTTGGAAGAGTTGAGAGGTAGGATGGGACTGGAGTGTATTGGTGTTGTGATGAGGAGAGGTAGGCTGAGGTGGTTTGGACATGTGGAGAGGATGGGGGATGATAATTGGGTACAGAGGGTGAGAAGTGTTAATATTGGGGGAGGGGTTGGGAGGGGTAGACCAAGAAAGACATGGGACGAGGTCATTAAGTGTAACTTAAGGGTTAAGGGACTAAACAGGGAGGCTGCCAGGGATCGAGCAGCATGGAGAGCCGCCATTAGGTGACCAAGGCCGACGCATGCAAGCATGTTGTAGCCTTCAAAAACGAAACGAAAAACAAAACGAAATTTCCCAGAAAAATCCGCAAATATGCAAACCCACGAATAGCGTGGGGTTAACTGTACAATGCTTGGTGGTAACCATATAGCCGAGTTACGGGGTAAAGTGAAGCCTACTGTGGTGCCCCTGTTAACAGGATGGAGAGACACAAATACAGCGCCCATTCAGGAATAAAACCTTCACACTATTCTTTGTACCTTGATGTTGCAAGGCACTGTCAGCCACAAAGGGACATCAGTTCACTGCACAGGGCAACCCTGCAGGGGCAGTTGTCTGCCTGCATTTGAAGATTTTGTGCAGGCAGACAGACTGGAGTTGATCAACATCATCATCAACCACCAAAGGCTTTTTGTCTCATTAACTCTCCTCGTACTGGCTCCCTTCAACCTCTGTCTCTTCGCTGCACTGTTGCGTCTTTATCTCTTTTCTGTCGCTACTTCAATGGTCATTGCTTCTCTGAACGTTCTTCTTGCATCCCTCCACCTCTGTGACGGTCGCGTAGCACCCATCTGGCAACAAACTCTCATCCCTTTTCTGTCCAGCTCTCTATTGCAAGAGTTAATCGTTACTCCCAGTCCTTCAGTCATGCAACAGGTCAACTCTGGAACTGTCTCCCTCTGTCTGTATTTCCTACTTCCTATGGTCTCCAGTCTTTCAAACACGGTGTGTCCAGGCATCTCAAAATGAACGGATCTTGAATTTGGCTCTCTTTTGTATTGTTTTTGTTTTTCTTCTCTTGGAGGGAATGGTTTGCAGTCTCCTGGCCTTTGGTTCCTTCTTCCTTGCATTTATTTATTTATTTATTAAAAAAAAAAAAACTTCGGACAGCCCTCTAGTAGTGATTGAGTAATGTAGGGTGTATATAAAGACACTGATTAAAAAAAAAAGTATATCTAAAGCTAATCATATTGTAAGGAGATTTGAGAATGATATGAAAGATGTATCATCAGGTTGAAGGGTTAAGGGTTCCAGTTAACATTGTGTTCGACACAAGGTCTCCACATTTTTGTGTAAGCATTTGACTTTATTTTTTCTTTTCTTTAAAAAAAAAAAAAAAATGAAAACTAAACAGGTCTGATTGTGAAGTCTGTAAGATTATTGCATGAAAATGTTTTAGTGTCCTTATTAACGAATGAGTGTGAAACTGATGTAGCATGGGAACAAAAATGCTATGAGTAAAAGTAGTTGATGAGGTTATTGAGGAATGCAAAAAGTAATAAATGAAAGAAGTGACTTGATTCGTGAAAGATGTAGAGTAAGGAACTCTGTTGATGACATTCTTGAAAAGAGTGTGTGTAGATCAATGATCATATGTAGAAAAGGGATGTGAATAGGGTGGTGAAAAGTATGCAGCAGGCACACTGTATACACCGAGTCTTCTATACAGTCATGAAAAAGTTAGGACCTTTTCTTGATACAATGTAGTATTTTCACTTATATGATGTTAAGGATCCCATAAAAAGCCTCACTGGTTGATGTGCAATTGCTCTCTCTCTCTCTCTCTCTCTCTCTCTCTCTCTCTCTCTCTCTCTCTCTCTCTCTCTCTCTCTCTCTCTCTCTCTCTCTCTCTCTCTCTCTCTCTCTCTCTCTCTCTCTCTCTCTCTCTCTCTCTCTCTCTCTCTCTCTCT
>JAGKTI010010692.1:0-27957 GCA_018397915.1 Birgus latro
CACACACACACACACACACACACACACACACACACACACACACACACTTGATATACTTCCAAAGCAAGTATATCAAGTGGTCAGAGTCCTGAGGAGTTTGTTGTGTTAGCAGACGACAGGCGCCGCGTCGGGTAAACAGACGAAACCCGGGTAAATTCCAACACTGACGGAACGGAGATGCTGAACTGAAGGTAGAAAGTATATTGCTATAAGATGGTCTGCTTTCAAGAAGTGCAACTAGGGAAGAGGAAGGAAAACAGTAAAAAACAAAGTGATAACTACACAGACCTGGTGGAACTGGTTACATTTAATAAATTAGCAGAAAAAGTGAACAAATTGGAAGAAACTTTCAAACTGGAATTGGATGAAATAAGGAACTGTTCCAACGAAAGGAAAAAAATTAGGAACTGTTAAAGGAATTTAAGAGAAAAGATGCAACAATAGGTTAGCTACAAGCTGAGGTAGACAATCTGAGGAAGAAAATGAATGAAATGAGAAATCCAGTAGTCACCCATGAAAGAGTTTTGAAGGAGTACAATGATGAAAAAGACATAATTAGACAAGCAGGTAATGCGACAGAGCAAAATAGAGACACTGATGAGAAGATAACTCAGGCAAATGAAATGATGAGAAACTACACAGAGGAAGTACAAAATACATGGGCAGAAGTAGCCAAAACAAGTCAAGATCTAAAAAACAAGGCTGAAGCAAATGACATGACAAGAGAGGTGAAAGACATCATAAGGAAGAACCCAAGGCTGATAGAGGAAACAGCTGGGATTAATAGATCTATAGTCATCACTGGTAAAGGTGAAGAAGAAATAAGATTCACTAGAGATAAGAAGGAGATGGTAAGTATAATGAATAAATTGAAAGTAGTATCAGACATTTTCTGTGAGAAAGATGTAGAGGAATTTAAGAGATGAGGGAAATATTAGAGAAACAGGTCAAGGCCCCTGAAAGAAACCTTCCAAAGTGTAAAAACTGTAGAAGAGGTATCAAAAAATGCTAACAAACTTAAGGAATCAGAGGAGCACAAAGAAGCGTGGATAAAAAGGTGCCTAACTCAAGAGAAATGGGGATTACTAAAGGAAACGGGGGAAGAAGCAAAAAGAAAGAATGATGCAAGATCAGATGAAGAGAGAAGTATTTTTTTAAAATTAAGTAGTAGGATCGCAAGTAAAAAAGTGACACATAAACAGAAGGGACTAAATAAAAGAAAGAAAGTAGACTCAACAAATGTCAATTATGTGAACAAAATGGCTAAGTTAATGTACTCAAATGTAGATGGAATGGTATCGAGGTTATTAAAGATAAAAGACTATGTCATAGCAAATGAGCCTCATATTATTTGTATAACAGAAACAAAATTAATCCCAGGGATACCAAACGACTCTTTAAATTTGGATGAGAACAATATTTGGGGAAGAGACAGAAATTTAAAAAAGAAAGCAGGAGAAATTATTACACTAACAGAGAAAAGACTCTAGGTAAAAGAGATAGAAATAGACATACCCTGACAAGTACAATTAGTTGCAGTAGAGATTAGTACATCAGAAGGTATAATAATTGTGGCAAAATTATATATGCCACCCAAGACAAACGCATGGGATAGAGGTGAATATGAAGACCCGGCAGAAATGACAATTCAGAGTTTAAGAACCCTACTATATAGAATGGAAGAAAAATTTGAAAGAATTATAATAAAGGGAGATTTTAACACAAATATACACTGGTGTCCACTAGATGTAAAAAGCCATGAAAGTTGTTGGGATCAAAAGCTTTTGGATCTTATACACGATTATTTTTCTAACACCTTATGTAAAGGAGAACACCAACAAAAGAGGACCAGAAGACCCCTCATTATTAGATCTCATATATACTAGGCATGAAAATGAAATTTGCAATATAATCTGTCGCCCTTCATTTGGCAAAAAGGACAATGCAGTACTAGATTACAATTTCAGGATAGCAAATGATATAGTTAGAGGTAATGGAAATTACAAAAAGAGGCTAAAGTACAATAAGGGTAACTATCATGACCTAAAGAAGTACTCCAACGATATAGAATGGGAGAAGGAGCTAAGAGGAAACAATTTCAATTTTATTGTTATGCTGCGTGAAAAAGGGCGCGACTTCTCGTCCCTTATACACGGAGCCTGGAGCGAGGTTCTCTTTCTACACCGGGTTGGGCTCTATTAAGGCAATCAGAGGGAACAGGGCATAAAACTCAGGGACACAACCTTACACGTATTTTATCACAAATTACAAACTCTATTACAATATGATGGCACACTTTACAGAGAATTACTGTCACACACAGACAGACAGGGCCGGGGGACTTGGCGACAGGAGGGTGTGACTGGGGTTTGCTGTAGGATGAGGGCCAGTGGTAGTAGAGGGCCCGGGTCGGTGGGCTGTGTCAGGAGGCCCCGGGGTCGTAAGGACTTCCTGTGGCTGCGCCGGGAGGCCGACCCGTAGAGTCTCGTCTGGGAGATGTCAGAGGGACGTGTAGGAGAGGGTGGGCCCTTCCGCAGGATTATGGGGGGGGGAGAGGGGAGAGGGCTTAGGGGCTGGGCACGAACGGGGTCAGTAGGTGAGCTTGCCTACGCTTACACAGAGGTTGTCGCATGGGGCTGGGGAGGTCTCGTCCAGGGGTCCTAGGGACGTCTCTGCTGGTCCTGGGGCTGCGGTCTCTCTGCTGAGCCTCCGTCTGGTATGGTCTGTGGCAACTCGGGGCGGTGGAGCCCAACAGGGGCTGGGGCCGCTGGGGGTAGAGGGGGAGAGCCAGGACTCCAGACACCTGGGGTCCTTGCCAGGCCTCCTCCAACTGCTGGTCGAGGGGGAAGATGTCTCTGTGGGGAGAAAGAGTGAGGGCACTTGCCGTGACCCTTTCTTTTTGTGGAGCGGCGAGGTGGCCGTCACCTTTCCTCCTTTTGTGGAGTTAGAGCGAGGGCGGCTGGTGTCCGTCTCCTCCCCGCGTGTGGCAAGGTGGCCGTCACCCGGTGTGAGCAAGTGCGGCAAGGTGGCCGTCACTCTACCTCCTTTTGTGGAGTTATAGCGAGGGCGGCAAGGTGGCCGTCACTCTACCTCCTTTTGTGGAGTTATAGCGAGGGCGGCAAGGTGGCTGTCTCCTCCCCGCATGCAGCAAAGTGGCCGTCACCCGGTATGATTGAGGGAGGGAAGCAGCAAGTGGGTGGCTGGTGGCCGACTCCGGAATGCTGTCTGGTCTATAGGAGTAGCCCCACCCTGAACCTGCCAATGGCTGGTACAGTGGAGCTGTAATTTACCTGGGCTGCTACCTGCACGGTGAGTTGCCTGAGTGTGAAAGGGGCACGCGGGAGAGATACAGGTGCGGCTGTCTTGTCTGGAACTCACGCCGCTCATTTCCACTCCCTGGGTATCTCCTCCTGGGGCTGGAGTCTTGTCCAGGTAAGGTTGAGGGGGAGCATCGGTATTCTGCATTTCAGTTATATATAAAAAATTCTGTGAATTTTACGAAAGAGGAGTCCATAATTATGTCTCATTGCACAAAGAGACAGAAATAAGGGTAAAGAACTGGTTTAATACTGATTGTAAAAATGCAAAAGAGATGTGGATCAAATACAGACTATATAAAAGTGAGAGAGCATGTAACAACTACAAGTAGGCAAGAAATGATTATACAAGGATAAGGAGAGAAGCTCAAAGGCAGATTGAGGAAGACATTGTAAATAAAAATACTGATCAGCCCAAGTTGTTTTACAGCTACATACGAAGCAATCAGTGCTGCAAAGTAACGAAGTACAAATACTTGAGTACTGTACTTAAGTACCTTTTTTCTGTATTTACTTTTTAAAAAAGCACTCAACATTTCCAGTACTTTCACTTATACTTAAGTACTGTTTTCTGTTACTTTTACTTCACTACAATTACAAAAAACAGATGTCATTACTCATTACATCTCAAACTCAGGAATCGATTATCAGCCTATTACAGGACGTAGAACAATGCAAAGTTGGAAGCTGACCAATCGCAACTGTTTATTCATGTCTGGACCAATCATATGCGTCCTTTCGTAGTGCCTAAGCGATACAGCCACACTTTCGTCTCTCCCGCCTTACACTGAAAATAAAGTGTTCAATGTGAAGACCAAAAAGTAATCAAAATAGACATCATCAGTGTCAGTACTTTTTGGTCTTCAGATTGAACACTTTATGTTTTCAGTGATATAACGGGAATGGTACAATACTATTGTACCGAAAACATAAAGTATTCAATCTGAAGACCAGCAGTGTACTTTTTACAACTCTGAAAGCAATGCAAAAGTTAAAGATAAAATACCATCCACCATGGATGAGGGGAAAATCTGTATCAATTAAGAAGATACTTGTGAAGTACTAAACAAAAATTTTCAGTCAGTTTTTACTACAGAAAGTAGATTTGCGAGAGATGAAACGAACAAGCATGCCCACACATAGTAACAAATACAGTATATGTATAACAAAACAAGAGGTCCAGGAAGAAATGAAATTAAACAGGAGAAAAGCAAATGGCTCTGACGAGATTTCGTGTTGGGTATTACACGATCGTGCTAAAGAACTAAGCAGTCCATTACAATTAATATTCAAAGAATCCTTAAGACATTGAAAACTACCTCATATTTCAAGGAAAGCAAACATTGTGCCCCTTTTCAAGAAAGGAAATAGACAAAATCCACTTAACCACCAACCAGTATCACTGACCAGCATCGTAGGCACGATGTTAGAAAAACTGATACGGAAAATTTAGGTAAATCACCTTGAAAAACACAATCTAACAGAAAGACAAATTGGTTTTAGACAGGGAAAATCATGTGTTACTAACCTATTAACTTACAATGAGAGAGTTCCAGAAAAAATACAGAGAAGAGACAGCTGGGTAGACAGCATATATTTGGATTTCAAGAAGGCATTTGACAGAGTACCACACAAAAGACTTTTATGGAAACTGTACAGTCAAGGAGGAATCAAAGGTACACTGTACGACTGGATGCCAGATTTTCTCAGTAAAAGAAAAATGAGAATAGTGCTAAGGGAAAATTACTCACCATGGAGGGAAGTGGCAAGTGGAATTCCACAGGTCTCGGTGCTGGCACCAGTTATGTTTTTAGTATATATAAATGACATAGACAGCAACATTGAAAATGGAAGCTACGTAAATATGTTTGCTAAAGATGCAAAAACACAGAGGGAAATTACAAACACAGACTCTTGCACAGAGCTACAAGAGGAATTAAATAAGCTTCATGAATGGAGCAATAGATGGCAAATGGAATTCACTGTGGACAAATGTCATGTAATATAATCTGGGAAAAGTGGAAAAAGACCAGACTGGGACTATAAGTTAGGAAGTTCAACCCTACACACATCAGAAAGGGAAATGGATTTAGATGTGATTATCTGTAACTGATTATCAATGGCTGACCACATAAATGAAAAAGTAAAGAACATGTACATTACACGTAAAGAACATGTACATTACACACTGCTTGCTAATATGAGGGTAGCATACACATATATAAATGAAGACATGCTGAGAAAGATAATGGCATCATTCATCAGACCAACTTTGGAGTATGCATCAGTAGTCTGGAATCCTCATCTCAAAAAACACGTAGATAAGATTGATAGAATACAAAGGGCCGCTACAAGGTGGAAACCAAGTATACGAGACCTAAGCTATGAAGAAAGACTCGAAAAATTAAACCTACCAACATTACATACCACATCTGATACTATAATTATGTTAAATAACCAGCATGTAAAGAGAAAACCATATTGTTACACGGATATATAACTGACCTGTTTATTTTCTCATTTTCCTCTCAACACTCCCCAGTGATTAAATTATTTTTATTGTAATAGCCTCGTTACTCCATCTGAACCGGTTGTTGATACCCCTCCAGTGACGATTCCACATGATGCATTAGGCAGTTTTTTTTTTTTCACGTATAAGATATGTTGTATCTTGAATCATCTACCAGCACAGGTAGTTGACACTTCGTCGACAGAGCAGTTCAGGGTTATACCAGACCTGACTTTGTGGTAGATTGACTATTTCTTCCAATTTCACAGCCTATCCTTTTTCCCTCGGGTTAGGTGTACTTCCTTTTATGTGCCCATTTCGCAGGTGGAGGAGGTGGATGGAGAGAGCCTTCATCTCTGCTATACTTTCGTCACACGAATTTAGTAACAACTTATGTCTGGTAAATTCATTCATGGTACCTCTGAGGTACAGGTCATAAGACATGAGGTACTACTTCTTCTTGGAAAGCTCTCCCCCCCCTCTCTCTCTCTTTCTCTCTCTCTTTCTGTGTCTGTTAAAGAAACATTTCCTCTAATGTGTTTTCCCAGTGATCTTATTTGCGGAAATCGGTGAAATTAATCTGCTTATACAATGACTATAGTTGGGAGGCATAACAGGTGAAGAGTTTTCTTTAGCGACTAAAATATGCATTTGTAATACACAGGCATTTGTAATGCTTTATATAGGCATTTTATTAGCATAAACTAATAAATGACGGATTTTGCAAGAAGTGTTAACGGATTGTTCTAGTGGTCTTTCATGTGTCCGTAGGAGCAGGTTTGTAAACAGACAGTTTTGTCAGTCTGTGGCAGGTGGCCCTTGAAAACGTGGCATATACAATACTTCAAATGTATTCCCAAACGTGTTATTCATTGAAATTTATACCTGTATCCCCCCAGTAACATTGGACATACACAGGAATATATCAGACGGCTCTATAAATCACATTAGTCCTACATAGCCTGTGTACCGAAGAATGATCATTATCAGCAGTTCAAAACATGAAAATAATGCTTTAAATTAAACGATTATTAAGAATTTTGAGGATTTTTAGCATTTCCTTGTATACAGGTAAAGTGACATATGTTCATGCTTGAACCAAAGCTATATGATTTAACCCGTCACGTCCCGACCGATTTCCCCCCTCCGATACCCCCCAGTCCCGAGCAATTTTGGAAAAAACATTTTTTTGGGCTAAAACATCTGCTTTTGTTGAGAAACAAAGGAAAATCACCAAGAAAGTGGTTACCTGGGTCAATAAGTGGTCGGAACAGGTGAGCCCCCCTGGTTCAGGTATCGTATTCTGTCACTGAAATGTCTGGCTCTCACGTTTTCTATGGTAGGTTATTTTGGGAGAAACAACAAAGAACACGTCTACATTTATTGATTTGGAACTAACAAACAATCACAACAACAATATAATGGTTTTCAATGAGATATATAGGGAAAAAAAGCATAGTTCCATCACACGAGCATAGTGAGTTTGGTCACATTGGTCACACATGAGTCACTAAGTTTCTTGTTTCAGGAAACATATCATTTTTTCTACTTGCATAATACTGTTTCAATGACATTTTACCATTTTTGACTTTATGTAAATGTTTTCAGCTGTGTCATTCATTACGATGATATTTAGCGTAATGATTGCGCATATTTGCATACACAGCACACTCTGTATGTCTCTACTTTCAACATACATTACATTTTTAATACTTTCATATTATTGTTTCGATGACATTATATCATTTTTCACCAAATGTAAATGTTTTCACCTATTTACATTCCTTACGATGATATTTAGCACAATGCTAGCGCATATTCATGTACCAAGCACACTCGCTACCACTCATGTTTCAACTTATATTTTATTTCTCCACTTCCAGTACACTTCCCCACTTACATTACACCCGTCGCCACTTTATACAACTATTTACATATATACATGCCTTACTTATTACACTGAGCATCAGAATATCACATCTTTATACACTCACTAGGAATGTTTCGACTTAAAATATATTTATGCACTTACATAATAATTTTCCACTTACATTACACCCGTTTCCACTTTATACTACTATTTACATATTTATGGGCCCTTATACTTACACTGAGCATCATCTGTATGTCGCATATTTTCATGAGAATGAGTGTCATATCGCAATCACACCATATTAGAAGTGCATCAACGTGTGATATTCCCTAAAACAAGGGTGAATGCAGAGACCCACGTCACACTCAACGTACTCATAGTGGGTGTCTTTTCTCTGAGTGGTGGGTCTCACACGGGAATTACTACACACATGACACCTGAGTTGAGGCCTTGGCCTATTTGGCTGGGGAGGTATAGGAGTGGCAAAGAGGCAGGCAGAAATTTTCAGGGGAGTTTGGGTGGTAGGGGCAGTGCGTGGGCGTTGCTGTGTTCTCACGACCGCATACTGGACTATAATCTCACGGCCAAGCTCCCTCACAAACCCTTCAAACGTTTTCTGCACTCCTGTTGTCATGGCGTGCAGGTGGTGGCAATTGAGGGCAGTTATATCGAGCAGGTGAAAGAAGAGCTTCTTGTATGACTTCATCGTGGTCCTGGCACACTCTACACTCGATATCATGCAGTCTGACTGGTCCTCCTGCCGCATGTTGATGTTATAATCCAGCACACACTTAGGTTTCCAGATGCGGCGCCTCCTCTCGCTGCGGTAATCCACGGAGTCTGTGCGGTGCATCAAGGGGCGGTGAACTGTGGACAAGAGGCAGACTCTCCGTTGTGGTTCCACACTGTAGCTAGGATGTTGTTAGAAGATCACCTCATTTTTGTCTGGTTCCTGCCCCACCTTGACAATGTAATGCCGGTTCACCTTGACGGTACCACAGAGTCCCGTGTCATGCAGGTGTAGATAACGAGTGAGAAGAGAGCTAGTGTACCAGTTATCCAGGTAGAGGGCGTGACCATGATGAAGGTACTCTTCTATCATAGTCTTTACCACTGCTCCAGACAGTCCAATACTCTGATCTTCTATTATGTCTGTCTGTGCACCGGTGTACAAGACCATGCCTTGCACATAACCAGTCCTACAGTCACACATAACAAAGATCTTGAACCCAAAACGGTGCCTTTTGCTGGGTATATACTGGCGAAAAGAAATATTGCCTCTCCACAACACGAGACTCTTGTCTATGACAAGGTCCGTATAGGGATAGAATGAGCAATGGAATGTTTGCTGTAGGTGATCAAAAACCAACCTAATTTGCCTCATCTTATCAGTGTCATTCGCATTTGCAGGATCATCAGCATCGTAAAAATGGAGGCGGCTGAGAATTTGCTGAAACCGATTATGGCTCATGATCTTGCCAAAGATGGGTGTCTGCAGGAGAGGGTCCATAGTCCAGTATGACGGAAATCCGTTTTTACGTAAAATACCCATCAAAAGTACCAGGGGAAAAAATACGAACATCTCTGCCAGGGAGACAGGTTAATTTTAAATTATGGAATGCCTGCTCCCTGTGCCCAGTCGTTCACTTTCAAGGCACTGGCTGCTTGCAAAATGGTTGGTTTGTTCCACAATCTGCTCCACAAAACTCTCACCGAAGAACAAGTGGAAAAAAATCCTACCTGGTGGAGCCACAGTAAATCCCAGGAGCTGTGCAGCCACTGCGCCTCTGCTCAGTAAAGGGGTGAATAGGGCGAGAAGGGTTGTGCGTGATGATAAATTGGCAGCAGATGAGAGCTGGGGTAGGCGGATGACTAAGAATTATCAAGAGAATAAGAACATGTTTTGGAAGGAGGTGAAAAGGGTGCGAAAGGGAGAGTCTGGGAAGGAGGAGTGAGTAATAGCAGAGGATGGAGAGATGTTAATTGAGATGGATGCAGTAAGGAAGAGATGGGCGGAGTATTTTGAAAGATTGTTAAATATAGAGGAGGAAAGGGAGGCTGAGATTGTGGCAGATGGAAGGGTGCAAGGAATAGATGTGTTGGGAGAGTTGAATGAATCTTTGATCACGATGGAGGAAGTGCAAGAGGCAGTAAAGCAGATGAGAACAGGGAAAGCTGCAGGTATGGGTGGGCGTGCTGTGGAATGCCATAATGTGGTGGAGCAACTATTGTTGACTGGTTAGTAAGATTGTTGAATGTGTGCTGTGCAAGGTATGGTGCCAGTTGACTGGGCAAGTGCTAGTGTGGTCCCATTGTATAAAGGTAAGGGTGATAAGTATGAATGTACTAGCTTTAGAGGTATAAGTCTGTTGAGTGTTGTAGGTAAGGTGTATGGTAGAGTGTTAATTAAGAGAGTTAGACAGGGTACAGAGGGAGTGATTGCTGATAAGCAGTGTGGCTTTAGGAGAGGGAGGGGATGTCTGGATCAGGTGTTTGCTGTAAGACAGGTGTGTGAAAAGTATTTAGCGAAAGGTAAGGATGTGTTTTGGGCATTCATGGATTTAGAGAAAGCATATGATAGAAATGAAAGGGAGGCTTTGTGGAATGTTTTAAGATTGTTTGGGGTTGATGGCAGGTTACTAAAAGGAGTGAAAAGATTTTATGTAAATAGTAGAGCGTGTGTAAGAGTGGGAAATACTGTGAGTGACTGGTTTCCCGTGAGAGTGGGGCTGCGGCAGGGATGTGTGATGTCGCCTTGATTGTTTAATATTTATATGGATGGTGTTGTAAGGGAGGTGAATGCAAGAGTGTTAGGTGGAGGACTGAGTATGGTGAATGATGGTAGAGTGTGGATTCTGAAGCAGCTGCTGTTTGTGGATGATACTGCACTGGTGGCTGATTCAGAGGAGAGATTGAAACAGTTGGTAGAGGAGTTTGGAAGGGTGTGTGAAAGGAGGAAACTGAAAATAAATGAGAATAAGAGTAAAGTGATGAAATGTACGAGGTTGGTAGATGGTAGGAGGATGAATATAGTTTTGAATGGTGAGTTGCTTGAGGAGGTTGAGTGTTTTAAGTATTTAGGGTCACATGTTGCTGTGGATGGAAGAATAGATGCAGCAGTGAAGTTTAGAATGAATGAAGCTGGAAAGGTGCTGGGAGGAATGAAAAAAGTGTTTAGATGTCGTTCACTCAGAATGGATGTAAAGAGAAGGCTGTATGAGGGTATTGTGGTACCGACTGCATTATATGGGGCTGAAACATGGAATATGGATGTAGCAGAGAGGAAAAGTTTGAATGTAATGGAGATGAGGTGTCTGAGGAGTATGTGTGGAGTGACGCGTATGGATCGAGTGAGAAATGAAGAAGTGCGAAGGAGAACTGGAATTGTTCGGGAGATGGTTGATCAAGTTGAACAGAGGGTGTTCCGATGGTTTGGGCATATGGAAAGAATGGATAATGAGCGATTGGTGAAAAAGATAACTAGATCTGATGTGAGAGGTGTAAGGCTGAGAAGAAGACCACGAATAGGATGGATGGACAGTGTGAAAAGAGCGCTGGATGCGAGAAGGTTGTCTTTTGAGCAAGGAAGAGTGGCTGTGCGTGATAGAAATGAATGGAGAGAAATTGTGAATGAATAAATGATGACGCAGCCCTGAGGTGATATTCTCCTGCATTTTGTCTGATCAATTGACCAGGTCAGGCTGGATCCATTATGATGTGGCAGGGGTAAACCAGCTTTTTTTTTTTTTATGCATGGAAGAAGGAACCAAAGGCCACAGGCCTGCATACTGTTCCTTCCAAGAAAAAGCAAAAACAATACAAAAGAGAACCAAATTCAAGATCCGTTCATTTCGAGATGCCTGGACACACTGTGTTTGAAAGACTGGAGATCATAGGAAGCAGGAAATACAGACAGAGGAAGACAGTTCCAGAGTTGACCAGTTGCATAACTGAGGGACTGGGAGTAACGGATAACTCTTGCATTAGAGAGTTGGACTGAATAGGGATGAGAGTTTGTTGTTAGACGGGTACTACGTGCCCATCGTAGAGGTGGAGGGATGCAAGCAGACAGTTCAAAGGAACAGTGACCGTTGAAGTAGCGATTCAAGAGAGATAAAGATGCAACAGTGCGGCAAAGAGACAAAGGTTGAAGGGAATCAGTAAGAGGAGGAGAGTTAATGAGACGAAAAGCCTTTTACTCCACCCTATTGAGAAGAGCTGCATGTGGGGAGCCTCCCCACACATGAGAGTTGTACTCCATACACTGGCGAATAAAACCCGTGTACAAGGTCAACAACTGTGCAGGGGTAAAGAAAGTTCGGAATCGGCTTAGCACACCTAATCTCTTGGAAGCAGATTTCACAAGAGATGTAATATGTTCTTTCCAAGACAAATCCCGATAATGAAACCCCAAGCATGTTCAAGGATGATGTAGGACAGAACTGGACATTATTAAACATTAGTGGGTAATCCTGAGGAAGATTTTGTCGGGTTGATAAGTGTAAGAACTGAGTTTTTGATTCATTAAAAATAACAAGATTATTTTTACCCCAATCAGAGATACGAGCCAAGTCAGACGTTAGGTGTGCCATAGCCTCATCCCTTTTTGGCTGAAGTAACTGCTGAGATGGACGTTGCGGAAACCGAATGGAAGGGTGAAGGGTGGAATCATCAGCGTATGAGTGGATTGGGTTAGATGTACACCTTAGAAGGTCATTGATGAATAAAAGGAAGAGAGTAGGTGATAGGACAGAACCCTGAGGAACACCACTGTTGATAGGTCTAGGAGAGGAACGATGGCCGTCTACAACAGCGGCTATAGAATGACCAGAAAGGAAGCTAGAGATGAAGGCACAGATAGAAGGATAGAAACCGTAGGAGGGCAGTTTGGAAATTAAAGATTTATGACAGGCTCAATCGAAAGCCTTTGAGATGTCAAGTGCAATGGCAAAGCTTTCGCCAAAGTCCCGAAAGGAAGATGACCAGGAGTCTGAAAGGTAGGTGAGAAGATCGCCAGTGGAGCGTCCCTGATGGAACCCATACTGACGATCATTAAGAAGGTTGTGACTGGAAAGATGCTTTTAAATTTTTCTGTTAAGAATTGACTCGAAATCTTTTGAGACACAGGATATTAATGCAATTGGACGATAGTTAGAGGGTTGGGAATGGTCACCTTTCTTTGGGACTGGCTGAATGAAAGCAAACTTCCAGCAAGAAGGAAAGGTACATGTTGATACACAAAGGCGAAAGAGTTTACATAGGCAGGGCTTAAGCACAGAAACACAGTTTTTGAGGACAACAGGAGGGACTCCATCAGGCCCATATGCATTGTTTGCATTGAGGCCAGTGATGGCAGAAAATACATCAGCTGAAAAAATTTTAATGTCAGTCAAGAGGAAGTCATGGGGGGAAGTGATGGAGGAATAGCATCGGAATCGTCTAAGGTGGAATTGGAGGAGAAAGTCTGAGCGAAGAGATCTGCATTATCAGTAGAAGAAATAGCTACAGAGCCATCAGAGTAGAAAAGAGGAGGGAAGGATGATGAGGTAAAGTTGTTAGAAAGGTTTATGGCAAGATGCCAGAAGAAGCGAGAAGAATTCGAGTAGGGCCCTGCTGCTGTCGGGCCCTGCTGCGGATGTCACTTACTGCACTGCGTAGTTGACCCTCGTGCTGTGTGGTGCGGTGAGGATCTGTCCCTTCTCCCCTTTAGGGCTAAGATGCTAATGAATGTGTATGAGTGGATGAGTAAATTGGTAGTGTGTTGACCTGTCTCGGCTACCTCCCTTTTCTTGGGGGAAGCAGCTTATGTATATACTGTAGATAGATAGATAGATCTTCCCAATTCCCACTCACATTACCGTCGCCCACATCGTCCCCATCGTTGCCTTCGTCGGGGTGGGGAGGAGATGCTGGTGGGGGAGGTTGGGAAGGAGGAGTGGGGAGGGCTTCCCCACTCGCACTCCTCTTCCCTCCCCCTTTACCCTTCATCTTTCCCTTAGCCTTATAGCCTTGGGGAAAATCAGGGGCTGTGGGGAGGAAGTTCGGGAATATTGGGGAGCATAAGACATGCTGTGGAGGGGCTACTGCTCACCTCTCCACTCCATCGCCACACCACGTGATTCACCACGCTCCCTCATCTCCCCACGTGATACGCTTCGCTGCCTCACACCACAACGTGAGCGCTATGACTCGCTCCTGCCACTCTCGCTTTCATTTCCCGCCCCTACACTTTCAATTTCACTTCTCACTCCCTCCACGCCACTTCCGCCCTCCCCAAACAAAACACTAGGCCCATACCTATGGAACGATGTGCTGTCAGTTCGGGGCAGCGATGAGTAATGATCTCGTGGCCGTACTACATGGCAGCACGTCCCACGGCTCCCTCCTCGTCCTCGTCCTCGCTTTCCGGCTCCACATCATGTAGGGGCTGGAAAGAGGTGATTGCATGATGTTTTGACCACAAGTGACGTAGCGCCGCTTCCTCGGGGAGAGCACATCCTCATCACTGCTGCTACTTTCCTCCTCCTCTGGTTGTATATGATTTTTGTCTGCCACCTCGTCATCGAGGGGCGAATCACTGTCGCCTGTGAAGGTGTCCAGGGCGGCTTGAATTTGTTGTTCTGAGAGACCTCTGCGCGCTATGTCTGACCTGGGTCACTGCTGACAGGTGAGTCACCGAGACAAGGCCGCACGCGGGTAGCGCGGGGTCGGCAAGTGTCCCCACCTGGTGGCAGGTAGGGGAAGGTCTCCCGCACCTACGTACCAAAAATCAAACACGAGTTTTGAAAATTGTGCAAATTATGAATCTTGCAATTGCACGACGTACCGGTACATTGATGGGTCTATCCCTGACAAAACGTTGCAATGTACCCACATGTCGACAAGATGCCTCGGGTTAAATGAGATAATCTGTTCCGAAGAAGACTCCTTCAGTGGTTAAACACCAGTGTTTTATATATTTTTACTGAATGTAACTTGAAAATATAGTAGCATTCTTAGTTTTACAAAAGTGCCTTTTTATACTTCCACCCTGTAACAAAGTAGCAAACATTGTTTTCACATGCATTATACAGCGTCTAATATAGATAATTTTGCAGCATTAAAAAGTATTGGACCTCATTTCACTGCACTAAGATATCTTTTTAAATTCTGCTAAATACTGCGCTAATTATCATATTTGTACGATTCACATGCTCCTTTCCATTTTCCACAAAGAGTATAAAATGGATAAAGTGGGGACGAAGATTAAGTTCCTAATAATAAAATAAATAAGTAATTCCTGACGGTGCGGCCTGACTGTTCAAAAGCATGGTACTGTACATAGGAGTAGACTGTAGCACCAGTCGAGCAGGCCAGTACTCCCAAGGTGTATGGAAAGCTGACGACAGGGAGAGCTGGAGCTCCTGTTTCATCAGCCCTCGGGACTAGTTCTAGACCATCCCCCTTTGCTAAACTTTTTCAGTGTTTCAGTTACACGGAGAGTAGGTCAGCATGCTCTCCAGTACAAGTTTCTCTAACTGTCAACACCAAACTACATGCACAGTACACACCACACTTCCTTTTCAAAAAAAAAAAAAAAAAATGCCGTTTCCCGGTCGGGGGGGGGGGACCATAAATGTCCCCATCTGCCTCTCTCGTGGTGACGACTCAGAGGGATACCTGGAGCCACTGTCTGACTCACTTCTTCATTTCTGGAACATTTTACGGCCTTTCCTCTAACTTTTTCTGTGTCAAACACAGCCTCTCCTCCTCTAAACCTCATCTAACAGAAACTCAGCCGTTTGAGGCAACTGACAGCAAACCCTTTTCTGTTTCCTCCTACTTCCTCTAAACTCATTTCAAAGCCAAAGATGGATGTTGGATATATGTATGCAACGATTTATCTTGCTCTCGTGTTCCTGAACTTGATTCTTCTGAATTCTCTGCTCTCTGGCTTCGGCTTTCCTGTCATTCTCTGTCTAAATATCTCTGCGCTCGTTACTTATCTCCTAATTCTACTATGAAAAATTCTTTGACTATATTATATCTATGATGGAACACATTCTATCCAATTCTCCTTTCTCTGAAATCTCCATTCCAGGACACTTCAATGTTCACCACCACCTTTGGCTCTCCTCTCCTTTCACTGATCCACCTGGTGAACAAGCCCTAATGACCTAGAGCAGCTTGTACAGCACCTTACCTGTATCCCTGACCACCTTGAAGAGAGCTGCAACATACCTGACCTCTTCCTCACAACTGATCCTTCTGCTTAGGCTGTTAATCTTTCTTCTCTGTTGGGCTCCTCCGATCACAACCTTATTACCTTGACCTGTCGTATCGCTCTGGTACAGCCTGTGGCCCCTCCAAAGAAATGTCGTCTGTGGCACTTTGGAGCTGCGGATTAGGAGGCCCTCAGGCAATACTTCTTTGATTTTCCCTGGAAAGATTATTGCTTCCATGGCCGGGAGTCTGTGCTTTGCGCATTATGAAGGTTATTCTTTCGGGCATGGAAACATACATTCCTTTCTCATACCCTTTGAATAATGAAGAAAGCTTTGATTTAATCACACTTGTTCTAATGCCACCTGCAACAAGGAGAGGGCCTATAAAAGGTACCAGAGCCAACTCACCCCTGAATCACATATTGTTTATGTTTCTGCCCGGAATCATGCTAAGGCTGTTCTTCGCTGTGCTAAAAATAATTTCATCCATACTAAATGCTCTCAACTTCCCAGCTCGAATTCTTCCTGCTCCTTTTGGCACCTTACCAAAAACATTTCTAACAACTTTACCTCATCATGGTTCCCTCCACTTTCCTATTCTGATGGCTCTGTACTTATTTCTTCTACTGATGAAGCAGAACTCTTCACTCAGACTTTCACATCCAATTCCATCTTAGACGATTCCGGTGCTATTCCTCCATCACTTCCCCCCTCTGACTTCCTCATGGCTGACATTAAAATTTCTTCAGCTGATGTATTTTCTGCCATCACTGGCCTAAATACTAATAAGGCATATGGGCCTAATGGAGTCCCTCCTGTTGTCCTCAAGAACTATGCTTCTGTGCTTACACCCTGCCTAGGTAAAGTCTTTCGCCTTTGTCTTTCATCTTGTACCTTTCCTTCCTGCTGGAAGTTTGCTCTCATTCAGCCAGTCTCAACGAAGAATGATCATTCCCAACCCTCTAACTATCGTCCAATTGCTTTAACATCTGTGTCTAAAAAGTTTTCGAGTCAATTCTTAACAGGAATATTTTAAAGCATCTTTCCTTTCACAACCTTCTTTCTGATCGTCAGTATGGGTTCCATCTGGGGTGCTCCACTGGCGATCTTCTCACCTACCTTTCAGACTTGGTCATCCTCCTTTCGAGACTTTGCATTTGACATCTCAAAGGCTTTCGATAGAGTCTGGCATAAATCTTTAATTTCCAAACTGCCGTCTTACCGTTTCTATCCTTCTATCTGCGACTTCATCTATAGCTTCTTTTCTGGTCGTTCTATAGCCGCTGTTGTAGACGGCCATCGTTCTTTTCCTAGCTCTGTCAACAATTGTGTTCCTCAGGGCTCTGTCCTATCATCAACTCTCTTCCTGTTATTCATCAATGACCTTCTAAGCTGTACATCTAACCTTATCCACTCGTACGCTGATGATTGCACCCTTCACCTTTCCATTCGGTTCTCGTAACGTCCATTTCAACAGTTACTTCAACAAACAAGGGATGAAGGTATGGCACACCTAATGTCTGACTTGGCTCGTATCTCTGACTGGGGTAGAAATAATCTTGTTGTTTTTAATGCATCAAAAACTCAGTTTTTACACTTATCAACACGACAGAATATTCCACAGGAGTACCCACAAATGTTTAATAATATTCAGTTCAGTCCTGCATCATCCTTGAACATGCTTGGGGTTTCATTCACTCTGGACGATCATATTACATCTCTTGAAATATATTCTTCCAAGAGAATAGTTGTGCGACCACACTGTTTTAGGCCTCGTTACGGTATATCGAAATAGTCCGAACAGCCCGAAAAAATGTGGTGATGGTATACTATAGCCCAATCAGCCACTTTACTTTGAATGAGAGGAGTGACCAGCCTAGACTAATACATTATATTTAACGATTTTGCTTTGTCAGAGTTGTAGAACAGATTGTTAAATCGATTCTTAACATGCTGTATCGTCATGAAACACTGCATGAACCGCTATACGTATAACGGGTGACTATGCATAAACAGTATGTCCAGTGCATTAGAATACAGAAGAGTAAATATAAATGTTGTAACACTATTGGTCAAGAGATTCCTACAAGGCTTACATAAAAACTATAACATTCACTACAGTGGGACATGACGAAGTCTATGGTAGGTTCTTCCACGATTCACCACTGCAGTTTTCTGTTTTCAGGCTGGTCTGTATGGGCAATGGAAAAAGGAAACACTGGAAGCCGCTGCTCGTGAAAGTCGAATGAAACAGAGGGAAGAAATAAAACAGCAAGGGCAGGATGGAGCAGAACACAGCCAAACTAATTTCAGGAGTCTGTCTATTATCCATATTCAGGGACCTCTGCTGCTTCTCCTGGTGGGCATCACCCTGGGCAGTGTGGCCTTTGTAGTGGAGAGGCTGCTGGTGTCGGAGCCTCACCCTTCACCTACACCGGGACCTGCGAGACAAACATTAAACTGATTAATTTTCCATATGACTCCCACTGGCAGATTTTTTTCATTGGTATGAAACAGGTCAGTGACATAATTTAGTATCTGACCTCTTCAGCCTTAGGGCATCATTACTGTTGCATTCACACTATTAGTAATCATTTGGAGGAAACATGAATAATGTAGAAAAGGCGTCCAGGGGTACACAGTGTAGTAATATTGTATTTTTAATTTAAAAAACAAAGTAGGTCACAAGTCCTTATACTCTTATGAGATGTATGTAAAGTAATGCTCAGAAAAAAATAAAAACGAAGTAAGTCACATGATTTTTTTTTCTTCAAGTCCGTAACAGCTCGTAACAGGAAGGTGGTAACATTAACTCTTCTTGCTACTCTTAGGCAATGAATGTACTATAAAGTGAAAGCGATATGACCCTAATTCTTAACGCACTTTTTGTCATTTTATTTATAGCAGAAAATACAAGTGCGTTTTTTTTCATCCTTCATGCATTAAAATGGTGACAGTACAGCAAGACAGAAATATATTGTTTACATTTGACAAGCCTATTATCAAGAGAGGTATTAAAGAAGGAAGCCTTCATGATGTGGCATCGATATAACTGGGAAGTTCCATTGCCTTCCTGTAAAAGTCCCTTACCACCCTGTCCCCCGAAATGGCAATGCTGGATCTCAAGAAAAGGACAGCTTTATAAATCAGTCTATTGAGTTCATGTTCAGATGAACCTGCGGCAACAAAAACAGTAACAACATCATCAACACCACTATCAACCACCACCACCACCACCACCACCACCACCACCACCACCACCATCATCAACAACAACAACAACAACAACAACAACAACAGTATCAATGAAGCAGTTGGTTCAATAAAGACATCAAGTATTTCAGAATTTTTAACTCAACTCTTAAACACACAAGTAACTTGTGCCAGTGTGGCTCACGACGACACACGAGGAAACCTACCTACAGTACTTAACAAGTACAAATGTGGTAAAAGTATGGACTATACGGGATTTTGATAAAGTCAGGTACCATGTAGGGATTCGCAAGAGTTAAAAACTTGCGCGATAAATCCTTAGGGAGCTACACTGAAACACCAAATGGGGCTTAATAAAGCCCTTATGAAAATCCTTAGTCACTAAAAGAAAGCTTTATATGAGGCTTCGTTAGAATGAATCGCCTTGAGTGTGAATTCCTTAGTGGTGCCTGGATGACTACAGTAGATAGTCCAGTAAGCTCAAAATCTGTAGCAACAATCATCTATCTATATACCCAGCCTGCTTCCCCCAAAAGAATGGGTGTAGCCGAGACAGGACGACACACCTCCAATTTACTATTCACACACTCGCACACACACACACACACACACACACACACACACATTTGCTCATATCTTAGCCTAACAGGGAGAAGGGACAGATCCTCACCATTCCACACCGCACGAGGGTCAACTGCACAGTGCAATCAGCGACATCCGCAGCACAGCCCGACAGCAGAGCTGGTTTACCCCTGCCACATCATAATGAACCCATCCCCTTACCCACACCTGACCTGATCAGCTGATCAGACCAAATACTCCCTGGCCACTAGCCTGGGGTTTGGCCAGTTGAAGTTACAATGTGAAGACACAGAGTCAAGTTACCTCCACTACTGACGCAACTGCAACCTGGTTTTGAGCACGGCGTGTCAGCAGTAATAAGGATCAACTTATGTCGAATTATAGAGAGAGAACGCAGGTGGAGCCGAACCCAAGTGATGAGGACAGCCCGTACAGAATGCAGTAGCCAAGTCCAGCTGAAAAATCTGGTGTTACCACCCTCTTTAAGGGCTGTTGGAAACATAATGCTGCTGCTCCGATGGGTCAGTGAAAGAAAAGAGGCATCGTACTGGGATAGATGAACGGTGGCTAGATGTTGAAGAGCGCCTGACTTTCGATTCCATCCCCCTCTAAATCCTTCTCTTAGTTGATGATTTAGTGTAAGATGTACTCCAAGACATCGAGTCGTCAGTTTATGTAAGAATTTGTGATCAACCTGTACCCAGCTGCCTAGTAATGTAACTGTTCCCATTTAGTAAACTATTTGCTGAAGTGTCGATGAATCTTACCTGAGTAGGTTTGTAAGTGTTTCTGATTAAGTTTGAAGTGTCCCACGGTGCACCTTTCATTATGAAAAAGAACCTAATTCTGTTTTGTGCTGTATAGAGATTTTGTAAGTAACGTATATTTGTTTAAGTGTCATTGCCTTTGGTTTGGCCATCAGAACCAGAAATCTCCTTGCACAGTCCGTAGCAGAATTAAAATGGCGACCTCTGCCAGGATAGCCTAATGATTTTGTTCTGAGCCTAATTACATAATTATCTATCATGGTGTTGACGAATTTTAGTGACGTTAGAGCATGTTTGCAAACTGACCCTCGACAATATGAAGCAGAAAATCTGACTAAATTTGAGCTTAAGCTGACTGCTCAGGTCTTATGAGTGAAACTTCTCAGTAATAATAAGCTTAATTTAATTAGCCTGATTCAGGACACAGTGTTTAGAGTGAGTGAAGATATTCAAACCGATCAAACCACAACTGGTCATGATCTCAGGGAACATGAGCCATCTGCTCACAGTGTTGATAATGTTCAGAATCCTGAGCTTTTGTACCGACAGCCACCAATTCACAGTGATACTACTTAGATATAGATGTTAATACATTAAATACTAATGTCAGTGAACAACTTGAAACAGCCAAAATTCAGTTGCAAATGAGACAACTTCAAGCACGAGAGAAACAACGTGAACTCAATCATGAGTGCAGGCTGAGGCAGCTTGGCGGTTCACCTAGTCCTTGTGGTGCCTCTTTAAGTGACTCTTTTGTTGCTGCCGAGAACATTTAGTCCTCTCCTTTAGGCGTAAGGTGTCACTAAATATTTCCAAATGTTTGAGGTGGCAGTTCGTGTCTCCTGGCCTAGTAACTCATGGTCGATATTACTTCAGTGTGCACTTAAGGGTACAGCACAGGAGTCCTACATTGCTTTATTAGTTGACCAGTGTGCTGCTGATGAGGTGGTAAAGGATGCAGTTCGTAGGGATTAGGAACTTGTATCAGAGACATACAGACTAAAGTTTAGAACCACTTACAAACAAAAAGTTGTGACCCATGTGGATTTTTTTTTTAAACTGAAGAAAGGAAAGAAAAAGTAAATAAAAGAGTAATTCATACATTAGATTACTGGTGTTCTTCATTCATTACAAAAAAAAAAAAATGTATCAGTTGGACTTGAACAGCTTTTGGTTGAGGTTTGGGGGGAAACAGCTCTAGGGTAGCTAGTTCCAAAGAGATGCAGTACGGGAAATAAAAGATTTCTGATAGGTGAAAGTTCTGCAATATGGCAACGTGACAGTGCAGTCATGTGTGCTACCAGATGCCCGTGTAGCACAGGGGAAGGCAAGGAGAGGTGGCACAATGGATGCAATTTCATATGTGCATTTGCCATAAAATCATCTGTAAAATAATGCAAGGGAGGCAACATTCCTTGTTACCTGTTGAGGAGGTAGTTTATTTGTAACAGCAGCGTTATTAATAATTCTAACAGCTTTGGTCTGAATTTTGTCTAGTTGTTTTAGTGCAATCTCTCCACATCCATTCCACAAGAGTGAGCAATATTCCAGCTGAGAGCGCACAAGACTCTTATAAACTCTAGCTAACTGCCCGTCAGTAAAGAAGCTACGAACTCTGTACAATAATCCAGATTTCCTTGGGGCAGTTATAGCAAGTGTTCTGACATGAAGGATCCAGCTGAAGGCATTGTTAAGTGAAACACCGAGAATTCCAATACTTTGGGAGATAGGAATATTAGTAGCATTGAAGGTAGTATAGGAATATGGCAATACCTGTGTATTAGTATACTGAATATATTTGTCTTTACCAACATTAAATGAGACAAAGTTATTTTGTTCCCATGCAGTGATCCTAGGTAAGTCTTGATTTATGGAGATGGCAGTACCAAGTTGTGAGTTAGAGATATTAAACTTTGTGAATGGGAGTTTAAGTGTGAATGAAGTGTGAAGTGTTGAGTCATCTGCATATGAATGGATGGGATTCCGGGTGACAGATAAGAGATCATTAATATGAATTAGAAATATGGGTGTAGCAGAGAGGAAGGGTTTGAATGTAATGGAGATGAGATGTCTGAGGAGTATGTGTGAAGTGATGCGTATGGATCGAGTGAGAAATGATGAAGTGCGAAGAACTGGAGTTGTGCAGGAGATGGCTGATCTAGTTGAGCAGAGGGTGATGCGATGATTTGGGCATATGGAGAGAATGGATAATGAGCGATTGATGAAAAAGATAACTAGATCTGATGTGAGAGGTGTAAGGCTGAGAGGAAGACCACGAATAGGATGGATGAACGGTGTGAAGAGAGTGCTGGATGCGAGAGGGATGTCTGGTGAGCAAGGAAGAGTGGCTGTGCATGGTAGAAATGACTGGAGAGAAATTGTGAATGAATAAATGATGACGCAGCCTTGAGGGGATATTCTACCGCATTTGGTCTGATCAAATGATCAGGTCAGGTGCAGGTAAGAGGATGGGTCCATTATGATGTGGCAGGGGTAAACCAACTCTGCTGTCGGGCTGTGCTGCGGATGTCACTGATTGCACTGCGCAATTGACCCTCGTGCAGTGTGGTGCGGTGAGGATCTGTCTCTTCTCCCCTTGGGGCTGAGAAGCTAATGAATGTGTCTGAGTGGATGAGTGAATTGGGAGTGTGTCGGCCTGTCTCGGCTACTTCCCTTTCCTTGGGGAAAGCAGCCTAGGTATATAGATAGATAGATAGGAATAGGGTTGGAGCCCGAACTTATCCTTGTGGCATGCTGGCAGTCATTGAGTGAAAATTGGAATATACATCATCTACTTTTACTCTGATCTTTCTGTCACTGAGATAATAGGAATAAGAGGAACAAAAGACGTTAGTCCAGAGCAAGGGAGTTGGACAGCAGGGAATGGTGCCACATTCTGTTAAAAGGTTTAGGAATATCAAGGGCTAATGCATGAGTTTCTCCATGTTGGTCAATTCACTGATGGATGGCATGAGTCAGGAGATTGAGTATGTCAATGGTGAATCCTTCGTGGTGATATCCATACTGCCTGTCACTAATTAAGCTGTTGGGTTCAAGATGTTTAACTATGTACTCATTCATTACAGTTTTAAATACCGTACTTTACCATGAGAAGACGGGATAGCTATTGGTCTGTAATCAGAGGGGGTCAGAGGAACTTCCTTTCTTCGAAAATGGGATATTGGCTTCTTTCCACACAAAAAAAAAAAAAAAACAGGGAATGAAGAAGTACGTATGCTTAGTCTGAATAATTTTTCTAGAACGGAAGCAAGTTCGGGGGAGCACTTTTTCCAAACAAATGAAGGAATTCCATATGGGCCAGAAGATTGTTGGTTGGTAAATTGTCTAGGATGGATTTTACGCACCTAGTCTGTATTTGAAGTGAAGCAATTTCAGTAGGGTCAAGTTCAAGTACTGGGACATTCTGGCTGACTCCCTCTACTGTAGAATTTCTGGTAAATGTACTGGCAAGAATATTCGCTTTACCACGCTGGTCATTTGTAATATTACCCTCTGAAGCTTTTAGTGGGGAAATGGGTAGAGACTTGTCAAAGTTATTACTGAAAGAACTGAAACATGACCAGAATACTCTATTGTCATTAGGAACGTTTAGTAGTTTGGATGCTTGGTTGTGAAGAAAGTTTGATTTAGCAAGATTTATTGTTGATTTTGCATGGTTTATAGCACTATTAACCCCTCACATCCCGGCCGATTTTTCATCAGTAACCTGCCCCCACTATCTCGCCAGATTATCGTTTTTTCTTTGACTCAAACCTCTGCATTTCATGAGAAACATTGGAAAATACCAAAGAAAGTATTTACCTGAGCTTATAAGTTGCTATACAGGTGACCCACCGAACACCTGATTCTGTCTTCTCTGGAGCGGCGCTGCTGCTGTCACGTCTTCTGTGATAGGGGTAACTAATGCAAACCACTCAGAATAGGTAGATATTTGTTCACTTGGTACGAATTTATATGTAGTACAAGAATATAGTGGTTTTCACACAATAATATAGGTGATATAATTGTTGTTTCACTCACTGAACAAATCAAAATCGCCAAATTCTTGCACAGTTGACTGACACAGTATCAGTAATGTACTAAGGTGTGCTAATGTACTAATGCGTGGTCACGCAGTGTTGCCACCTGGGAGCTGGTAGAGGAAGGTCTCCCACACATGCCTACCAAAAAGCACCCGCAAAACTTGAAAAATGTGCAAATGACGGACCTCGCAATTGCAGAATGTACCGGTACGTCGACGGGTGTGAGCATGAAAAAGTTCTAACGTACCCACATGTTGACAGGATGCGGCAGGTTAAATTGACTGAGAAATTCAGATGTGTTTATTTTAAGTAGTTAGAGCTGTAAAAATTTTGGGAAGCATTCACCAAGCCACTTACCGCTTTGGCGGACATAAGAGGTGCTGTGGTTGAACTAGTGTCACATACTAGTACACTTGCACCCAGTTGGCTTAAGGCGGGCCTGTTACACTTGGTTCACAGACTACACACACATCCAAAGCCACTCCAACACAACAATCACACTTACAAGCACTTGTCACCCTACATACAATCTATGCAGAGCACCACATGTTGGCTGAGTGGAGATACAGATACATAGATAGACATAGACATACAGTATGCTAATGACTTTTGGGCCATTGCTGTGGCACGATTGCTATCAAACCATTTTGGTGAGTCTGATCTTTTAGTGAACTTTTGACATGGAATGAACAATTCCATACCATTTTGTATTAAGTCGTTAATATGGGCCTGGGTAGATTTCATGTCGATTGAGAACAAAGAGTGCCATGGAGTGTCAGCAAGATACTTTCTGAATCCATCCCTGTCTGCCCTATCAAAGTGCCATCGGGTCACCCTGACAGGTTCAGGACGGGGAGGTTTGGGGGAGCCGACTAATGGAGCTTTGATGAGATTGTGGTCAGAGGATCCAAGTGGTGACAGTACTAGTGTCCTGTATTGGTCTTGATTATTTGTCAGGAATAGATCCAAGTAGTGACAGTACTACTGCCCTGTATTGGTCTAGATTATTTGTCAGGAATAGATCCAAGAGGTGGGCATTACAGTCAGGATTACCTAGTATTCAGGTTGGCTGCATTGCCAACTGTGTGAGATTATATCATTCTGCAACCAGCTCGCATTGTAGACTAGTATCGTCATTCCTGGCAGAATGTGATAACCATTCTATATTACGTATGTTAAAATCACCCAAAACGGTAATTTCAGTGCTAAGGGTGAGGTTAATTAAGGTTATTCAACTGTGTGGACATAGAGTCAAATACAATGAGTTCTGAAGAAGCATTGGGGGAGTGATATACTACAGAGATATATTTGGTAATATTTAGATAACTTATTTTAGACGGTGAATAATCAAAATCAGTTGAAGTGAATTTCAAAACAATGTCATCTGCAAATTCAGATTTGATATAACAACAGGTGCCACTCTTGTTATGGAAGTTTGTGCGGAGATGGTAACCAGGAGAACAAAATAAGGAAACTTCAGTAGCGGGAGAGATTTGGGATTCTGTGAGGAACAGGGCTAAAGGGGACACTGATTGAAGAATTCAAATTGGTACTAATTCTACGGATATTGGTGAAGCATAGGGCCGAATCTGGGCTTCTCTGCTGAAGAACATGAACTGTATTTGCAATAGTCGCTCTTGGCACAGTCACTTGATAGCAACCGGGAGGACCCTATGCCGCCAGCCCATACCTGCCAGTGGTGGCAATCAGAGATACCACAGCGTTTGCTGATATCAATGCAGCAGCCATTGCAAAGGGGGAATGGAAACAGGTGTGATATCTAATGTGGTGTAGAGAGTTGAAGGTAGAGGTAACATGAGAGTATGCTGGCCTACTCTGTGTAAGTGAGAACACTGAAAATATTCAGGACCATGTCCTGGGCTTGTGAAACGGGAGCTGCAGCTCTCTCTATCTGCAGCTTGCCATCCACCTCGGGAGTACCGACCTGTTCGACCGGTGCTACAGTCTACTCCCTTGAGTACCTCAAGATTTTGATCAGTGGCAGCACTTTAAAAGAAAATTAATAAGGATTTTACTAAACTGAGAGAACTTTTAATAATGGAGAACTTCACTAGGAATACTAGTATTGCCAAGCATGTTGCCACTCACCTAGTTGGGAAAGAGGTGGATGATTTGGCTACGGCAGCTGTTGTGGCAGATGATGATAGTATTATCTACATATACGATTCTAAGCCTCGTTCATTTGGTAGATACAGTTGAATGGATCAATGAAACTCAATAAACCCATCCTCTTGCAAAGCAGTTAAGATTAATTTAGATGATTTCCACAGAAAAAAACAAAAAACTGCGACCTCACAGCATGTTAGTTCGACTACAGAGAATGGGAACATGGTTGCTAATGTATCAGTAAGAATGTCCAAATTTTGTTAGTTATATAATAAGAAGAGTCTTGTAGAAAAATGAAAGGAAGTCATAGAACTAAATCTATTGCTCTGATAAATACTTGTGGGATTGCTAATGCTGAAACGAGCAACCACATTAAAAAGACTGAATGGTAGTTACGTACATTTTCAGTAGTGTTTAGTGAGTGTGAAGCCAGAGTGGGGTAGTTAGCTGATAGTCAGTCTTGAAGTGGTATCACTGAACAATAGTGCAACTGGGATAGTGCAGCCGTCAGGAATTAATGAAGATAGTAATGATTCTCCATCAGAGCATCCTTCCTCAAACCGTAAGCAAAGTGACTCCCACAAAGACATCCTGTTTGCTAGTTTCATTCTAAAGGACTAGTGATAATTGCTAATGAAAATACTAAGGAAGTCATATTTCCCCGAGACAGGTGCTTTGCAGTCTCTTAAGCTGAAGAGGATAATAAATGTTGCCGAGCCTGACGAACATCTTCTTACACGGAGTAGTTGATTATGTGTCTGTTCCTCTGGCTGAATTGGAGCCTCAATTAGAATTAGTTTCAGGTCCAGTATGTGTTGTCATTATTGGCCAGTTTCCTGTGAAATGGGTCCATTTCATTTTGGGTAGTGACTTAGCAGGGCAAGTGAGTGCAGTTCCCTATGTACCAGAAAGTCCCATAAGCGATGAGAGGACAAAAGCACTGGAGGTAGAATGCCTTTCACTGTGCCCTGCCTGTGCTGGAACTAGAGCCATGACGGCAAAATTCCGTCTTGATAGTGACAATATTCATACTAATGAGGTGTCAGATATTTCTCTGGCTGATACTTACATTACCCAGTTGACTGACTCTGAGGTAGAGGACTCCTCACATAGTAGTTCAGGTCTAACTATGACTGGCTGAGATGCAGAGATCTGATTCAGAGACTGCAGCTCTGACTGACTCTACAGTGGGTGAGGATGAACGTGAGGCTGAGTTGTCGGACTGTTTCTACCTATTAGCGAATGGTATGTTGATGCACGGTTGGAGACTTCCCCGTGCTGCTCATAATGATGAGTGGGAGAACATACATCAAAATTGGTTG
>JAGKTI010010693.1:0-15797 GCA_018397915.1 Birgus latro
ACACACACACACACACACACACACACACACACACACCATCATACTCATCACTAGCAGCAAACATGAGAACAGGTATACCCCTAACATCACACTTGGCTCATATCTCTGACTGGGGTAAAAATAATTTTGTTATTTTTAATAGATCAAAAACTCAGTTCTTACATTTATCAACCCGACAAAATCTTCCTCAGGATTACCCACTAATGTTTAAAAATGTCCAGCTCAGTCCTGCATCATCCTTGAACATGCTTGGGGCTTCATTCTCTCGGGATTTGTCTTGGAAAGAACATATTACATCTCTTGTGAAATCTGCTTCCAAGAGATTAGGTGTGCTAAGCCGATTCCGAACTTTCTTTACCCCTGCACAGTTGTTGACCTTGTATACGGGTTTTATTCGCCCATGTATGGAGTACAACTCTCATGTGTGGGGAGGCTCCCCACATGCAGCTCTTCTCAATAGGGTGGAGTCAAAGGCTTTTCGTCTCATTAACTCTCCTCCTCTCACTGATTCCCTTCAACCTTCGCTGCACTGTTGCATCTTTATCTCTCTTCTGTCGCTACTTCAACGGTCACTGTTCCTCTGAACTGTCTGCTTGCATCTCTCCACCTCTACGACGGGCACGTAGTACCCGCCTAGCAACAAACTCTCATCCCTTTTCTGTCCAACTCTCTAATGCAAGAGTTAACCGTTACTCCCAGTCCTTCATTTATGCAACTGGCCAACTCTGGAACTGTCTTCCTCTGTCTGTATTCCCTGCTTCCTATGATCTCCAGTCTTTCAAACGCAGTGTGTCCAGGCATCTCAAAATTAATGGATCTTGAATTTGGCTCTCTTTTGTATTGTTTTTGCTTTTTCTTGGAGGGAACAGTATGTGGGCCCATGGCCTTTGGTTCCTTCTTCCTTGCATAAAAAAAAAAAACTTAACAAAGCACCCTGTGCCACACTCCCTTCATTAAAATCCTTAGAGTGACCCTCATCGCAAGACTCAACTTCAAGGACCACATTCAAACCATCTAGAAGCGGTGCACTCACATACTCAGTGCACTCCGGGCACTTACAAGAACAGATTTTGAGCATAAAAAGAGGCATTCTTCCTTTTCTACAAACAATATTTCAGATCAGTGATGTCCTTAGCCTTCCCATCATTGGCCCCCATCCTAATTAACACTCACTACAATACCTTCCATACCATACAAAACATTGCTCTATGCATTATCACTGACTGCACCAGTACTGCTCCCACAGCTTACTTACACCGTGAAATTTAGTCTTCCTGTTAGAGAATGTGTTGAGAGGCACACAAATCAACGCAGCAGTCGTTGCTAACAAAACACCCCAGTGACAGAGCTAGACAACACAAGTACATAAAATAATCACTACACGAACTTTACCAGACTCACATCAACAATTTTCCACCTCCACACACTCCAGCACTTGCAGTGGGGAAACACATGCATACTCGTTTCACACGCAGGGCTATACAACACCTCAGTCAGAATACTATATCGCATGTACTCCTTGACGACATCCGCCTATGAGAGGTATCCTTATCTGATCGAATTCAGCCAGCTAGGTTTAGATCAGGACATCACCCGGCCATCCTTAGTTACCAGCAATGATTTGGGTTGGATGGAATCATTGATGAAACCTATCCCATTTGTAGAACAGGCCTACACAACGTAACCCACATAATGCATCACTGTACAGTACATGCCACACTAAGACACAGACACAACACCAACGATTAAGGAAACCTATGGAACGACCCCCTAGGGGCAGTTGCCTACCTGCAGTCGATGGGTCTGTTGGGCCAGGCAAATCAAGGTTGAACAACAACAACAACAGCAACTACTACCACTACAACTACTGTTACTACTGCTACTACTTAACCCTAAATCTTTAGGTTCTGTACCTTTGCGTCAGATGGTGGTTTACCTTTACTCCCTGGTTGCAATACATAATATCAAGCACTTTGCAGCATTGTCTGACTGATTGATTTCAAGGTCTCATGTGTCTGGACAGAATATTACTGGAACTCCTCCCCTCCATCATGTTCTGAGCATGATGCACTGTGTACCTCAGTTTTCTCTTCAGGTACCATGTGTCTGTCACAGTGGCTAAACACTCACCTTTAGTGTAAACTGAGCGACTATTATCCCCCCCCCCAAAAAAAAAGTGGGGGGGGAGAAATACTGGTCTTACTTGAAAAAATTAAAAATGATTTTGTGAATAATTCTATCTATCTATCTATTGCCAGACGCCTCAATCCCGAACGGGGTGGCCACAAACAAATCGCCTCCATGTCACTCTGTCCCCTGCCATTTCACTACCACGCTCCCAACTCACACCCCCCTCTCTCATATACCTGCATTTGATTACTTTTTGTGATATGTTTAATGATTTTATAAGGATAGATTTACAAAGTCAAGGTAATGATGATCTGGAATTTTTCAATACGAGGAGCATGCCAGGTGCGCAAAACTCCGGGAATTTAAGGGTTAATGTTAGAATCAAGACCTAGCATCCTGATCTGGTTCTGGTCCATTAGTTTATTTCTGGAGGTTTGTTCTGGTAGTCTAGTGCTTCATTTTTAACACATAAGTTCCCTTAATTTGTGTACTTGTATTTGCTGCATGTGAACATTTCTAACCCGCTTGCAGAGATGGACCAATGAAGTCCCCAGATGCCAAGGCGCCACCATTTATCACTCTGTTTGGACCTGGCCTACGTGAAACGCTGAAGCTGCGAGCCAAGAATGAATTCAGCAGGCATCATACAACAGAACGAGGTCTCCAGATAAGAATGTTAGATATGATTACCGAGATTAAAGATAAAGAAATCGGAGTTCAGTTGCTGACCCTAGGACAGAAGACAAATGTAACGACAAAAATTGTCCTTATAGTTGGGGCAACTGGCATTGGTAAGACCACACTCATCAATGCTATGGTTAATTATATTTATGGAGTAGATTTTACTGATGACTTTCGACTGCTTGTTCCTGACAGCTTAAAAATGGGACCAAGACAAGAGAGTCAAAGTCAGACTGACTTTATAACAGCTTATATATTCTACCACTTACCAGGGATGCCGTTTGATTACAATTATGTACTAATTGACACTCCAGGGTTTGGAGACACAAGAGGCATCTTGCGAGACAGGGAAATGATGAACCAGCTGAGAATCTTCCTGGAAAAGGGCTATGGCGTTGACCAGGTGGACGCTGTTGGGTTTGTGACACCAGCCTCAGCCGCACGACTGACACAAACACAGTTGTACATATATGATGGCATTTCCTCCATGTTCGGCAAGGATATCGAAGACAACATTTATCTAATGGCCACTTTTGCTGATGCAGACAGTCCACCGGTTCTTGAAGCCCTTAAAAGAGCTGGAATCAGATATGTTGGTGTTTTTAACTTTAATAATAGTGCTGTTTATGCTTGTAATACTAAGGATGAAGACAGTGGAGACTCTGACTCTGATGAGCTGGATGAATTGTTCATGTGCAAAATGTTTTGGACAATGGGCTATCGTAGTATGACTCAGTTTTTCATTATGCTTGGAAAGACTTTTCCTGCAAGTCTGACACTGACAAAGGAAGTGCTAAACGAAAGGCATCGTCTCCACGTATCAGTAATGGGTTTAAAGAAGCAGATTCATGTTGGACTCAGTAAACTTTCAAATCTAAATCAAGAAAGGGACATGCTTGCTCGTCTTGCTGCTGAGATTAAGAGTGCCTCCTACACTGAAGAGGTGGAAGTTCCTGAGATAACAAAAATAAGTCTGAAGCCAAATGAATTCGTGACCATTTGTATCAGGTGCAACATGACATGTCACTTTCCATGTAGTTCATCTGAAAATGATGATAAAAGAAACTGTGCAGCAATGACAAATGGCCACTGTAGAGTTTGTCCTGGTAAATGTTATTGGAAGCTACATGAGACTAAGGACTTTCGGTATGAATATAAGTGGAAGAAGGAACAGCGCACGGTTCAAGAGCTGCTAGACCGTTATCAGTATATTCAGAAAAGGAAGCTGGACAAGGAGGCTGCCATCAGAGCCATAGAGGACGACATCGTCCAGTATTCTCACTCCCTTATTGTCCAAGTCAAGGAAGTTCAGAGCTGTGTGGAGCGCCTTGAGGAAATTGCCCTCAAGCCTAGGCCAGTATCTACCAAGGAGTATATTGAGCTGATGATTGAATCCGAAAAGATGAACAAACAACACAACTTTCAGATGAGAATCCAGATGCTGCATAAACTGAAGGAAGAAGCAGTCGTGATCCAGGGAGCTTTAGGGAACTATTCAGAAAAGTCTGGTGAAGCAATCCTTCAGCACTTCCGCAATCTGATGACTGAACCACAACTGTAGGTGCCACTTGAGGCTTCACGCCACCTCCTTGCTGATTTATTTTGCACACATTGTACCTTAACATTCATTTTTAATGGTATTTATGTTGTTTTAATATCATCATAGTTTGCCTAATAAACTTCTAAGAAGATACTGAAGCATAATGTGCAGAATAAATTATTGCAAGAGGTGCTACGGTTTCCTTTGCCCCCTACAAAACGGTAGCCACAATCGTCGTTTGGGAACGAGTCAACTTTGTGTGCGTGCGTGTGTGTGTGTTTTTGTGTGTGTATGTGAGAGAGACAAACAGACAGACAGACAGAGAGAATTTTCAATAGTGATTACAGGGTAAGTGTCATGTTTCTGTAACACAACAGATGAAAAACTAGTCATTGTTTAAGTAAAACTGTGCTTTTAACAATGCAGCGAATGACACACATTACAAGCCGTGTATCATACAGCATTATATCTGATAATCAGTAGTTTTAGTTAAGCAGAATCAAATTACTGTAAAAAAAAAAAAATCAGAGTATGTTTGTTCCCCCACAAAGAAATGTACAGGGCCTGTAAATAAAATGAAAATTGCAGGAATAATTGATACTTTTAACTAAGATACTCCATATTCGTAAAGGAGGAATATCAGAAACTATCGAGAGATCTGTAATAAACACTATGATTTGTATGTCATACAGTATTATGAATGTGATAAAATGTATTTGGTAATGTGTATATCAGTGAAACCCCTTTCTGTGAAAGATAAATTATCTTTCCAAGTTAGTGATGCCTAGAATGTTTGATGATTTAACCCTAAGCTTGTCATGCATGTAAAGGCGTTTGTCCTGCCAGGGGCGTGATGGTCGGGGGCGGATTTAGGAAAACTTATGAGGTGTTGCCCATATCACATTGCAGAGGAACGAGGGTCTGAGATTCACTTTCAGCCAGCTAAGTAACTTTTGTCAACCAAGGATGGTGTGCGTGACATTTGTATGGGAGAAACACAGTAAACATTACATTTTGTGAAAGATGCAGTCTGTGTTCGTACAGCAGCCTACTGCATACTAATCTTCAGCATGATAAAGCAGGGGTGTTGGCCGGGCAGAGTGGTAACAACCCTTGGATCCGCCCATGTTGTTAAAGGATTAGAATGATGATGATAAATATTTGACCATGTGAGAATAAATGTAAAATTTTGTATACTGCACGGACTAGATACCTTGCAGTCGTTGGGCTCATAATCAGCAAGCCAACCAATATGTAACCCATATGGGAGTCCAGCAATATTTTTTTTTTATAAATAACAGAACAGAGGAAGGAAAAACAAATGATTAAAAAAAAAATAATCCATACACTAGATTTCTGGCGTCCTCCATTCATGAAATATCTGTAACAGTTGGACTTGAGAAGCTGTAGGTTGAAGTTTGGGGGGAAACAATTCCGGGGAAGCGAGCTCCACATGTTTTGAGAAAATAACAATTTTAAATTAATTTACTATTTTCCATAAGTGTCTGCCACCAATATGTGATGAAAAAAATATAATTTTAATTTTTAATTGCCACCATTTTGTAATGAGAAATTTTTTAAAAATAGAATAAGCCACCAGCCTTGTGATGGGTAAACTGGGATCAGCCTACGGGTTATGCTCGTGACAATAGGGGTAGAACAAGGGTAGCGATTAGCATGAGCAGCCGTAGACCTGGACAAGCGTGGACTTTGATACCTACTGCATATATGAGAATCTCAGTTCACTGGATTTCGGCGGGAATGAGTAGTCTCCTCTTCACTAGTTCTCTAGTGATTTTTGCAATGATAAACCTCATTTCTATAATAATCGTCTTCCTTCCCTATCAAATTCATGAACAGTCCGCGCTTCGTCTGAGAGAGGCCAGCCGGACGGTTTTTAGCAATACCTGGCCAGGCGGAAGGATGTCCCGCGCTGGCTTTTAAAGAACGGAAGACAATGTGGTGGATTCAAACAAGCTCCGCCTCGGCTAGAGTCCTTAAACAAGCACCAAGAACCTAGATAATATAATGAACCAGGAATAAGGTGTTGGCGATATTCATCCCACCACACCACATCGTTGAGGCAAGTATGGTGATTTATGAAGGCAGATTATCAGATCTAGTTCATATTCAACAGCATGTTCTTAACCCATACAGCCAGAGAACGTTATTTGTTTTCTTGTTACTGTAGCAGGACGATTTTAATGTAGGAGATCCCAGCTAGTTTAGTAAGAATGCGCTGTTGATTGTCTTGATTTAAAGGGCGATGTAGTCAGAAGCCTAATTCATCCCTGCCAAGGCCACCTCAGGCTATGGCACTAAGGGGGATTTGCAGATGTCACAGTCGGTGTAAGTGTCCTGACTGCCTCAGGAACTCCAGAGTGTGGCGGATGACAGCAGCCTGATGTAATGGCCAGACTGCAGCCCCCTAACAACACTGAGAGAGTGAAGATGGTGATACCCATAGAAGCCAAATCATCTTTGAGTTTCACTCGGAGGGAGTGAAAGCAGGGACAGTCTAGCAGAAAATGGTGCATAGTGTCTTCGACATTGCACCACCGACAGTGAGGGCTTGGAGCAAGGTTTATCCCAAGCAAATGGGATTCCAGACCTGTGTGACCTATTCTCAGACGCATTAATGCAATATCCAAGGCTCGAGGCAACGAGTGCACCCGTGGACTGGGGGAGGAATCTTGTCTATAATGCCCTAGGGTGGTATGGGAAAAACTTGGTTGCATAGCTGAATTCCCATGGGAGTGACAAGACTGTAGGACAAGATGGGAGAAGCTGCTAAAATCCAATGGATAAGGTTCCATAGAGGGGATGGAATGTGCTGTAGTAGCAGCTGTGTCATGAACCTTTCCACACAGGAAGGTATCCATTGGAAATGCATGGAATAACCATTGGAATCTAAGGACAAAAGGATGGTCTGAATCTTGAACACCAACTGTGAGGAGGGGGATGGGAAACTTAAGAGGGAGAGAGATGATTGTGAGTCAGAGAAAACTGCTGTATTGGCTGGGGGGGGATAGCATATCCCTTACAAACTGTAAGGCCTCTGATATAACAAACAGCTCAGAGGCCACCACAGAGTGGTTCCAATCTAGTCTGCAGGTTTGATATATGGAAAGGGCCTCAGTAAACATGGCTGAAGAGGATGATGATGGTGTAAAAGAATGGGAGCCATCAGTGAATACCCAGAGGAATCGTTGATAACGGAGGGAGGCAAGTTCTGTAAATAAGTTGGGAGCAAAGCGATCATTACTAGCTTTACAGTAGGGGATGTGGAGGGTGAGACTAAACATGGAAGGCAGAGGGCATTAAGGAGGGATGAGAGAGATAGGGGAAACCAAGGAAGGAGTAGCAGGAGGGAGGGAGAGGGAACGAAGGGCACAGACAAGGGAAGGCGTATGGGAACAGAGAGGCCAGGAGGGAGCAAGGGGGTCAGCAAGAGTGTGGATGAAAAGGACATGAAGAGTATGGGATGGAGAGAAGGATGCAATACGATGATAAGTCATAGCTATATGCATGATGATGCCTGACCCATTCTAGTGGCAAGACACCAGCCTCTGCATGTAGGGACAGCACTGTGGAGGATGTAAATGCCCCCAGTGCTATCTGTAAGGCAGTGTTCTGGGTGATTTCCAACCTACCCAAAACTAACTAAGAGGCCAAACCATTAATATCGATACCATACTGAATTTACTCAAGATACAGACACTATAAAACTATAATAAAACTTTCTGGGAGGCCCCCCAGCATGTCCCAGGCCCCCCATCATGTCCCAGCTAGATTATTCTTTATGTCAAAGCATTTCAAGCATGAGGCCCTCAAATACTTAATATAGGATTTCCACATTAGGACAGGTCCATCCAGACTGAGGCCCAAGAAGGTGTGTTGGCGTCGTAAGGGAGCTGGGCTACCTCCCAGGGAGATATGAGGGAGAGAGGGAAGGTTATGCTTGAGGGTAAAACACATCAATGCATATTTCTGAACATTAACCTGCAAACCCCACCTACCAAACCATCGTAAGAGGGCATTCACCTCAGCTTGAAGGCACTGTTGAGCCTCGAACAACATGGAAGCTGTACTGAGCAGTGTCAGGTCATCTGCATAAACGAAAAGGATAGTGGCTGGGGGGTGTGGGAGATCTGATAAGATTATGTCAAACAAGAGTGAACTTAAGACAGGTCCCTGAGGAACACTGCACCTAACAAGATGTGCTGTAGACATGGCTTCTCCCACGGACACAGAAAACTGCCTACCAATACCCGTCAAATAACTGCGCAGCCAGGAGAGGGGAGGACCCCTGGATCCCCTTAGACGCTAGTTTGTATAAAATAGCCTCGTGGGATGCAGAGTCAAAAGCACCTGCTAGATCCACAAAAGAGCCAGTATGACACCCTCATCGCAATAGGTTTCTTGTACCCAGTGCTTCAAATTATGCAAAACCTCGAGCATACCCCGGCCCCGCCAAAAACTACACTGTTCCTCCAGGAAGATATTGTTTCCGCCCACCATTGTAAACAAGAACCAGCCATCCTACCCATTAATTTTCCTAAGCACTGCAGAAGGGCAGTGGGGTAATATCCCACAGGATGTGAAAGATCCTTACCCAGCTTTGGGAATGGGAGAAGGGTAGAGACTTTCCTGTCGACCAACTGATAATATATACAGGCAAACCGTGATTTGCGATACCCCGGAATAGTGATGGGAGGTAGAAATACCACGCTACCCCTAGTTTTGTTAGGTTTTGATTTTTTTCCCCCCAATTTTAATGATATTTTAGACCTAAATTTTGTGTTTAGGTTGATTTATAAACTGTTTTTAGACTTAAGTTAATGTGTTTTAGTCATAGGTGGAATGAACACTGTCATTTGGGGTACGGATTCTCGCCCATCAAACGAGGTACGAAACAGTGTGGACAACTAGGCGACTCAACAAAGAGTATTTCATGTTCGACCATTGAACTGTCATCTAACCCATCATGGAATACATAATAATAACTTTAAATAAATATTGATAATTATGAAAACCTTAGAGAGTAAATATTTCATGCATTGATGAAAACTGACTGATTTATCATGTGTTTACATTCAGGCAGTTCAAGAAAAAAATGCATTGAAAATACAAAGGAATTTCTAAATAAATGTTGGAAAATAAGAAAGCAAAAATAAAGAAGCTCAGCAACTAGAACAGTAACAAAAACGATATAAAGAGGGGCCATTGAAAAGGTTATCCCGATCACATCATCGATCATTAAGTGATGTGTTTACATTCAGGTTGTTCAAGGGAAAACGCTTTGAAAATACAAATGAAATTCTAAATAAATGTTGGAAGATTAGAGAGAAGAAATTAAAGGAGCTCAGCAACCAGAACAGTAACTAGAGACATAAAGAGGGGCCTTTGAACAGGTTATCCTGATCACATCATTGATCGAAAAATCGTGTGTTTACATTGGGGCTGTTCAAGGGAAAACGCTTTGAAAATACAAAGGAATTTCTAATTAAATGTTGCAAAATAAGAGAAAATAAAATAAAGGAGCTCAGCAACCAGAACAGTAAGACAGATATCATAAAGAGGGGCCGTTGAAAAGGCTATCCCGATTTCATCATCGATCGCATTCTCCGTCAAGAGAATTCCTTGTCAAAACATCAGCGATTCTCTGTCACAACAATTAGCACCCTGGACGATTCTGTGTCATTCATACCTTATTATTATGCATAACAGATGTTTATTTAATTGCCCCCAGACCATCTCCTGGCCTTTGGTTCCTTCTACCTTGCATAAAAAAAAAAAAAATCAGATGGTGGGATTGTATACAATGCTGCTGCTGCTTCTCTACCGAGTTTGAATACGAGTCAGAGATCACATTCTCCAGTGACCTTGATTGGGTACAAGTGAGATGGGCACTGGTTTTAAGCTTAGATTAGCTTCTTTTACAGCTGTTAGGCCATTTAGATTGGCTTTAAACTCTTTTTTGGACTCATTTGGGTGGGTTTAGGACTTGGTTGGGGGGGAAACCCAAGGCTCAAAAACACATCCCTGTACTTTACATGTTAAATCTACCCTGAGATATGATACCCCACCTAGCAATGGGTTATTACTAAACCAATTGCATCATTAAACTGGGGAATGCCTGTATATCTAGGAGGATGTCATGACCTGACAAAGGGAGATGGGTTAGAAATTCATATGGAATGAGGTCCAGGCCAGCTGCCTTGTGTGGGGCCAGTGCTGAGATGGCTAAAGATAACTCCCTTGATGTAAAAGGATCTGCCAAGCCAGATGGGGGACTAGCAGCCTCTGCATCACAAACCACTGTCATGAGGTGCAGGTCAGGAGGGAGGAACAGGGATTCCAAGCCTAGAACCAAAGAAGGAGGCCAGAAAGTCTGCCTTCGATCACTCAGTTAATAAATCCACACCATCGTGGCAAAGGGGAAAGGAAAAAAGGACACCTTGCCCCAAATTGCCCTGAGAAACCTCCAGGTATGGATAGATGATGTGGAAAATGACAGGGATGCAACAAACGATGACGAAGCCTCCCATTGGGCAGCTGCAATGACACGGGTGCATTCTGCACTCAGGCATTTATAGTGCAACATATTGCTGACCAACGAGCAACGGCGCCATGCATACCATGCACTGCGCCTGACTGTTACTGCCCTGTGACAAGCCTGTCCACCATGGCATCCCACAACGATGAACTGTACAGCGTGTCACTAATGGGAAAGCACGATGGCCTGCCTTCACTAACCACAATACAAAAGAACCAGCAAGTCCGTTGGAGGGGGGAGGTTCACTTCATGAGAAGAAGTGGATGACACCCCTGCATAGACCTGCCAGCCCCCCTCCATGAGCCTCCATCGAGGATGAGATGGGTACGGTTCCCCCAGTCGTAAATTTGGAGAATGAAGAAGCAGAGGAAGATGATCTCTGTCTAGGTATGGACCAAGGGAGAATTCACCCTCTATGAACCTAGGCTCACCTATACAGTGGTCAAGGACCAAAGCAGTGGCTGTGTGCATATCAAACCGAGTATATAGATCTGCTGGGAAGAGGAGAGTGAACCGTGATGAATTTAAGAGGAAACTGAAAACTGAGGAACCTGAGATGTTCCAAGAACTGTCTGGGAGATCTGGTTCCCAGCAATGATGATGTGTGTTGAATGCATTGAGAACCAGAGCCGGGGAAGGAAACTGATCCATATACAGTAGTGGTCTAATTTGACCTGTCCTAGAGACTGGCATGGATTATAAGCCACCAGAATGGAAGCCTAGCCACCTGCCAACTCCACCTGGACTGCCATGACCTCCAACACACCGTTCTCAAATCGCAACAAGGTGAGAGGCCTACATTTCATGCCCTCCCTAACCATGACAGCTAACCTCCCTCCCAGCCGGGGGAATCTATCCTCATGAAAGAGGACGTAGCCTTGTAGATTTAAGCTGATCGTTGGGTGTAACAACCTCTCGCACACTCCTACAAATGCTGGCTGAAGTTCATCTTCAAACATTTGAAATCATGAGTTTTCCTGACCAAGGAGCGAGCATTCCAAAACAAAAGCATTAAACGCAAAGGTAGGCCCATCACAAAAGAGGGACACGTGCTGAAATCTTGGGCAGGAGAAGCCTTCAGATGTCCATGGGGGAAACACCTTGTAAATAGAAAAAGAATGCATCAATGAGAATTCAGAGAAGAGGTGTGAAGAAGTCAGGGGGAGCAGAATGAGCACCATTACTGATAGGTGAATCTGAGTGGGGCTGTGGTAAGTGAAGGGGGGCATGCGGACGTGAAAGATTCCCATCAGGAAGAGGCTGAGGAGTGCTCGTATCTTCAGGTTGGACAGAAGCGGCCAAGAGTTCCTCCTCAGCCGCGAAATCACCTGAGGGGGTGAGTGTCTACTAGCCAGAGACTGGAGACGAGGCGAATGCCTGTGGAGAGGTAACAGAATAATGTATCACGTCTGCATAAGAGGCTGGAGAATTGGACATTGTGATGGGCTCAACTGGGATGGGATCACTGGTAGTCTCTTCTTCCAAATCGTCACTTTGAGGCATCAGAGGAGCAAAGCGATTGGACGCTGGCGTGGGAGCATCAGACAGAGGTGATGGGACCTGAGACCTGACCACCCTCTCAGTTGGGGTATGAGGTGGTGAAGGTTGGCTGGCAGAGACCAAAATGTCCTCATATGGCAGATGAGACTGGGAATCCACCTGCAGGACCTGTTGCCAGGGACCTGTTGCCCAGTCATAAAGGACACTGAGTGTACAGTCACTGCGGAAGTAGGCCGGTAGAGCACATAGTTCCTTATTGATATCCTGTCTGGGGGTTCCATTGTGACAAACATTACTATGGATCTTATCTGCCAAACAATAGATCGAACAAGTATGGGAGACTACCCTATGATCACCCAGACAGAGATAACAAAACAAGTCCCTGTCACTTCGAGTCCCATCCTTCCCCTTGAAGCGGTGATGTCTACTACACATAGAGCATCGCACAGAGTTCTTATAAGTGGCAGAGCTATGACCATACTGGTAACACTGATAATGCAAGACTGTGAAGCAATATTCAGACACCCTGAAGGATATACCCTGACACTGAACCCGGACAGGCAATAGGCCCTGGAACTGCAATTTGACCATCTCCGACTGACGGGGATCATCAGGTCCTGGAAACTTGGCAGGGAGGCAAGAGGCCGACACCATTGTGCATGTCTCCAGACGTCTGTCATGATTCCCGTAAGAATCTGCAAGGCCCCAGGTAATTTCCCCACATCAAAGTCTAAGTCAAGTGGCCCCACTACTCCAAAAGAAAACGAGCCTTCATCCAAGCCCCTAACCTGATGATACTTGACCTCCCAGGGCCCTCACATTAATGTCTAAGTCAAGTGGCCCCACTACTTCGAAAGAATACGAGCCTTCATCCAAGCCCTAAACCTGATGACACTTGACCTCCTAAGGCCTCAGAGTCTGGAGAGCCTCCATGGGAGGGCTCACCTTAGAAAGATCCACTTCCCTCAACCTGATAACTAAGGTCTGCCAAGACCACAAAACCTCTTGCTCTCTGTCCCTAAAGTATTTGGCAAAAGGGGCCTTAACAATGGCATCAGTGATTTTGTGTGAGTTATTGAAGATCCTGTGCTCTGTCCAGTCTTGTAGATGGAAAGTGGCATGTGGAACAGTGGGCTGCTGGTCACCCACATCAGTAGTGGCCTTACCTGCTGCCTGCGGCATATTGGCGTCCTCCACAGGGCTTCCAATATCATGGGGCACACCTTCGACTGATGGAGAAGTCTTTTCTCTCCCAGCCACCTTGGATTGCTTGGCCTGCTGACTAATGGCTGCATCCGGGTAACCGGCGCCTGGTGGGGAGACATCACGAGGCCTCTTATTGACAGTAATGGAGGCCTCCATATCCTGTAAAAGGCTGTGCCACCCATTTCAAGGACATCACTCTCCATCCCACCAGTGTTCATCATTGCACACAAGACCTTCCACAGTCACTTCCACTATTTTCCCTAGATACACCTCCACTCCTGGCTGGATTGGCACAACATGTCCGCCCCAGGCGAGAGGCAGGCTGTGATTTCGGTGCTATTGACTGTAGCATTTTCAATATGCCTAGGTTACACCAAGTTTTCCAGAATAATTGGTAACACTGCTTTATTTTTTATTTTTTATTTTTTTTAGGGGAATTCTGTTCCTTGATCATAGCCCATTTTTACCAGGAAAATGTTAACAGCCATGAGATGTGAACAGGGCTTTGAAGAAGGAAAGTGAGGGATTAAAATGTAAATACAATAATTGAAGTACACTGTCAGATCATTCACCATTTTTTAAGGTGGGGATATTATTTTACTTTAGGAAAAGTTAGGTTAGGTTAGGAGAAATAGTAAACTTTTACCTGATTTACAGGGCCACTTTCTCACTTTTTACATTATGTGTTTTTTTTTCCTTTTGTGTGTGTGTGTGTGTGTATGATATACAGTAATCCCTCTAATATCCGGACGTCCAATAACCGGACATACTCACTAACTGGATATTCTTGGCTGCCCAACCCCCAAAATGAAAAAAAATCCGAAAAAAATCGATTAATTTTCGATTTTTTGGGACCACGTCAGTTTGAATTTCCCGCGCGCGCCGATCCCCTCTGTTTACACTCGTGACGCCACTATTGGTCGCCATTACCCACTCCCCTCCTCCCTCATGAACAACTCCGAAAATGGCGGCTGAAGTGATTGCTTTTGTGGTGATACCCTACCTCCTCCAGTGCTTGATACTGCTCTTCACCTTCTTCATCATGTGTGTCATGATGGCCCCGCCTCCTGAGAAGAGGAAAAGAGTGGTTCTGACTCTGGAGAAGAAGAGGCAGATATTGGACAAGGTGGACGCCGGCTGGTCAACAGGGCGCATCTTACGTGAGTTCAACCTCCCTCGCTCCACCTTGTTTGATATCAAGAAGTCCCAAGACAAACTACAGCAGTACACGGCTGATTTCACATTGAAGACCAGACGAAACGTGCAGAGGAAGGTGATGTTTACTCCTAAGTATGCAGACATCGACCGCTCCACGTTGATTTCGTATCGACAACAACGTGCTGCTGGTGTGTTGGTACGTGGAACGGAGCTGAAAGCTGCTGCTGAGAAGTTCACAAGGCTCCATGGATCGTCACTAGACCACACAGGAATTTACTGTTGTGTACAGTGCAGTGAAGTGATGTTATTCCAGTTATAATAAAAAAACCTTGGTGAAAGTGCTGGTGATTCTCAAGTGGAAAGGTGTATCAGGTGCAACGTCTTCCTGTCAGAGTCTGAGATGATAGAGTGGGTTATTACATCAGGACGGCCGCTTTTTGTTCGTAAGTACCCTAACTTCATGCCTAACGTGTTTTCATCATGCTGTGCATGTGTTAAAAAATTACCGAAAATGTTAATCATAATTTCCTGCTTGCTATTTAATTTTTCCATGCATGGTTCTTAAGCAAAACAGCTAGAAAAAAGGTTGAAGCAGTGAATTTCATGTCCAGTCCTAACCTAACCTAACCAAACCAAACCTAAGGTTACCATAAAGATTTTCATGCCTAACGTGTTTTCATCATGCTGTACATGTGTTAAAAAATTACCGAAAATGTTAATTATAATTTCCTGCTTGCTATTTAATTTTTCCATGCATGGTTCTTAAGTAAAACAGCTAGAAAAAAGGTTGAAGCAGTTAATTTCATGTCCGGTCCTAACCTAACCTAACCTATGGTTACCATAAAGATTTTCATGCCTAACCTGTTTTCATGATGCTGTTAATGTGTTAAGAAGTTACCCTAAATGTTAATCATAATTTCCTGCTTGCAATTTAATTTATCCATGCATGGTTCTTAAGTAAAACAGCTAGAAAAAAGGTTGAAGCAGTTAATTTCATGTCCGGTCCTAACCTAACCTAACCTA